>MU728032.1:0-30177 GCA_026770625.1 Nicotiana glauca | reverse complement strand
CACATTCCAAGGATTCATAATGAAGTCGCTGACGCTTTGGCCACTTTGGCATCGATGTTGCATCATCCAGATAAGGCATATATGGACCCATTGCAGATTCAGGTTCGAGATCAGCATGCCTATTGTAACATGGCGGAGGAAGAGCTTGATGGGGAGCCGTGGTTTCATCATATCAAATAATACCTCAGAATGGGAGTATATCCGGTATAGGCCACAAGAGACCAAAAGAGAGCCATTAGATGATTAGCAAGCGGATTTTTCTTTAGTGGAGGAGTGTTGTACAAAAGAACTCCAGATCTTGGTTTATTGAGGTGCATGGGTGCTACACAGGCTACAGCTATCATGACTGAGGTACATGCAGGAGTTGTGGACCTCATATGAGTGGATATGTACTGGCCAAGAAAATTCTTCGAGCAGGATATTATTGGCTCACTATGGAACGAGATTGTATCAGTTTTGTACGCAAATGTCATCAGTATCAAGTACATGGAGATTTGATTCGTTCTCCTCCATATGAGTTACACACAATGTCGACACCATGGCCCTTCATTGCTTGGGGGATGGATGTCATTGGGCCAATCGATCCAGCAGCATCTAATGGGCACAGGTTTATTCTAGTAGCCATTGCTTACTTCACTAAGTGGGTTGAAGCGAAAACTCTCAAATCGGTGACCAAGAAGGCAGTGGTCAATTTTGTGCATTCAAATATCATTTGTCGATTCGGAATTCCGAAGGTGATTATCACAGATAATGGTGCCAATATCAATAGCCATCGTATGGCAGAAACATGTCAGAAGTTTAAGATCACGCACCGCAATTCTACCCCATATCGTCCTAAGGCGAATGGAGCAGTTGAGGCAGCCAATAAGAACATTAAGAAAATACTTCGGAAAATGGTGGAAGGATCCAGGCAGTGGCATGAGAAATTACCTTTTGCTCTGTTAGGATATCGCACTATTGTTCGCACTTCAGTAGGGGCGACTCCTTATTCATTGGTATATGGTACAGAGGCGGTGATACCTGCAGAAGTTGAAATACCATCTCTTCGGATTATTGCTGAAGCAGAAATTGATGATGATGAGTGTGTCAAAGCCCGTTTGGAACTATTGAGTCTGATTGATGAAAAGAGATTGGCAGCAGTATGTCATGGACAGTTATACCAACAAAGAATGGCAAGAGCATATAACAAGAAAGTGTGTCCGCGGAAGTTTGAAGTAGGGCAATTGGTATTGAGGCGTATCTTACTTCATTGGGCTGAAGCAAAAGGAAAGTTCTCCCCCAACTAGCAGGGGCCGTTTGTTGTAACACGAGTGTTGTCCAATGGTTCATTGTATCTAACAGATGTGGAAGGGAAATGTGTAGAAATGGCTATCCCTACCATCAGTTTCCCTCGAATCCTCCCATATCTCGTCGAATCTTCATCAGAAGATTTTCCGGCCAAGTCGCCGGTTAACCCAATCAACTCCAAAATAACACCATAGAACCGCCTTGACCTCCTCTACCCAACCACCATACCTATTTGCTTCGAATCTGCCCGGAATTCCTCAAATATTCATTTTAAAATTTCTGACCAAGAACCCTAATTACTAATCTTCAAGATTTTGGACCGTGGCATCCCTAATCATATGTTTTCTTTTGAAAACACACGATTAGGGATGTTATGTGTCAAGAATCCTAGAGGATTCAAGCAACAATGGCTGGTCGGAATTCCTATTTTAGTAAGTCGTCTCTTTCCATGCTCTAATTCCATTTTTTCTTTTATTATTCTCTTTTCTGATTTTACTTGTGTGGAAATTTTGTCAATTAGTAATGCATGTTCTTAGGTTAATGTTTATTTTTTCATTTAGTCTGTAATTTATTTGTCTTAATCATTTTTAGTCAGTCAACTTGTTAGGTGTCAATTTAGGATTAATTAGCAATTAATTGGATTTTTGGTTTTATAGTTTGTTCAGTGGTAGTATGATTTCAGTAATTGATTTCGTGTTAATTGTGTCGATTGATTAATTGATAATTTGGTAGTATTGAATTATAGAGGCATTTAGCTTGTTTGGATATACCTGATTGGGATAGACAAGGGCAATAATTCTGAGGGTAAGGTGGGGCATTTAAGTATATAAAATAGGCTAGTAGTAATTACAGCCTAATTAAAGGGTAGTTTGGGTAATGAAAAAGGGTATTTTAATCTGATTTGATAATTTTGGAAGTGAGGTAGGGGTAATATAGGAATTGTAAGGGGTATAGAACCTTCTAGAAGAGACTCTAGTGTAGATTTTGGCTAAATAGGTGCACTTACTTATGAGACAAGTCAGAAATAGGGGGTAAAATAGAAATAAATAGGGACAAATGTGTAAAAAGTAAAATCTGAAATTCCCTCCAATTATATCTATAAATAGGCAATCCCTTTACTTGTAAAAGAAGTTGGAGAACCTCCAAATTTCCCCCCAAAAATCCTATCAGATGATCTGATCCTTATTTTGGGATTTCAAATACTTAAGAGCTAAAAAATCCTTCCTTCACTTCTAAAAATTTTGTCTAGAAAAACCAAAAAACAGTAGCAAATCAGTAGAAAACCAAAAATTTCACTGTTCGATCGCATTTTGTAGATCAATTTGAAAGACCTTTCGAATTTCTTCATTTCTGTTAAGTTTGAGTTTTATCAAAGTATCCAAAGGTATTTGAGGATTTGTCTAGTGAATCTGAGGCTGTTTCTGAACACTTTGGTTTTGTGTTGTGGCTGTATATGTGAATCTATCTGATTTTGAAGCAATCCTGGATTTTTGAGTCTGTTTTCTAAGTTGTGCTGAGTTACTAGTTGCTGTTGCCATATACTGTTGCTGATTGCTCCTATTTCTCCCCTTGTATTTCTATTTCCAGGTACACCTTTCTGAATCCATTCCAATGTAAATGTGAATTGAAGTTGAAAATGAAGATGATCATCAGCCTTATATACGAAAATGCTTCTGCTGCTGCAATTTATAAGTTTGTTATAATTGGTCAATCAACTTCTATTTAGAGTTATATAGGCAGTGAATGGTATAGTATATATTTTAGCTCATATAGTTGTGATATGAATTGTATAACAGGACTGTTGGATTACTACTAAAATACTTGATGTTGCTCTAGTCTGCCTTAGGTTAATTTGGATACTTGTTGTCATTGTTTAATAATTTGTGTGAAGATCTGGTGTTTGTTAATTGTTAGAGACAGGAGTGTGACTGGAAATGGCTATAACTGATTTAGGTTATATGTTTAGTATAGAATATAAGGTGATTTGAAATTATACTTCAATTTTAAATAGTTTAATTTTGTCCTTACTAATTTTGATTAATAAAATCAGGAGGCAACTTAAATTGGAAGTCATTTCTAAAGCCTTGAATTCTCATGTATTGACATCTAAAAATTAGATCTTGAATCGCTTGATCATTAGTTTAATATTCTCAATTTTGTTTCCTCTAGCCTTAATAGTATTCCAATAGCTCATAGAGAAAATAATCTGAATTAAAGTTGAAATCAGAAAGTTTAATTGTTTTATTATATTAAATGCATGAATTACGTTTTTTTTGTAAATCTGGGTAATGTAAAGTTGTGTGTAGACATTAGAATTCAGTGTGAAGGGGAAATTTGGGTCTAACAGTCTATACATAAGAGATTTGGGCTCCTTTGCAAGTCCAAATCGGCCCAGTAATAGTAGGCCCTAAGGTGCGTCATACAACTCACGCAGGTCTAGCCTTCCACAAGGCAGGACTAATCACATTCTAGCTATGGGCCAAACTTTCTTAGGCCCTAATTATTGTTGGAAGATCATTTGCTTTCATAAAACAATTGATTAGCTAGGAATATGGAAATTAACTCATAAATATGAAATTGAGTTTTGAATTAAGTAGCGGGTTCAAGCTAAAAGGATCTTCCCTTTTGTTTGAATTCGAGGCTCGAGTTATATTCGTGAGTTAATTTACCCTTAGAGACAAAAAAAAATAGAAAATTTAGTTACTTTAGTTTAGCCTTTTAATAAATAAAAATGAGACAAGCCTCGCCAAATCAAATATACAATTGCGGGGCCCTCATTAATTACTTAATTCAAAATACTTAGAATTCGGGATGGGCCGTTTAGCAAATTTTACGGCCTTCCCAAAAGATAATAACACGTTAGTCGCTTTAGGTGCGCTTTTAATAAAATTACCTTCCTAAATACGGGTGTGCATTTCATGCAACCCAAATCCAAATCCGAAAACGTTGAATAAGAATGTGTCAAGGATCCGGGTGCATTTCATGTGGCGTGATCCGAAAATATGTTCTTAAACGACGTTCACTTTCTTAAATAAAAATAATAATTGACAAAAAGCGGTAAATAACTTTAAAATTGCACTGTAGGTTTAACATGTATTAAAATCAAATATTTTAGCCAAATATAGCAGTTGAGCAACCGTGCTAGAACCACCGAACTCGGGAGTGCCTAACCCCTTCTCCCGGGTTAACAGAATTCCTTACCCGAATTTCTGGTTTGCGACTGTTAAACAGAGTCAAACCCTTTCCTCGATTCGGGATTCAAACCGGTGACTTGGGACACCATAAATCTCCCAAGTGGCGACTCTGAATCTTTAATAAGATGAATCCCGTTTCGATTGTCCTTTAAGTGGAAAAACTCCTTTTATTATACCCTTCACGGGGTGTAGTAAAGCTCGGAAAAAGTAGGTGTGACAGTCCTCAGTCAGATTATCCAAGAGTTCGACCATTCTTTAGCATTCTCCGGTTAGGCGAACATGTTGGTCATGTAATTCATTCATTTCGGGTGATGAAAGGCGATATGATTGTCCCAGTCTCTACGATGGATTTCCTGTTGGTATTCACCCTTTTAGAGATGTTCCCTGAGCCAAAGTTGAAGTAGCAGATTACAACCCTCGAAATGCTTGGCTCCCTGTTGAGACCTTTCTAGTGCTTGGTTTATTTCCGCAATGATGATTGGCACGAGACTGAATGGTTGTCCATCAATTCCTTCCATTAGAGTTTTGGTGACCATAGCTAGCCTGGTATGGATTCTTGCTTTCTTCATTGGAAACACTATCATCCCCAAGAAATAGAACATGAAGACAATGACCCTTCGATGGATATGCCCCAATGATGTAAGGGTGAACTCGTCAGGATAAGTACGGTAAGATTTTCTGTGAGCGTACCTTTCGTACAAATAGTCAAAGGAAATGTACGACTCCTTCAAACATGTCAAGTCAGGATTCTTCTTTAGACCTATCATTTTGAGAAAACCTCTACCTTTGAAATTTTCCGGCATCAACAAACCCGAAGTTTCCCACGGTATTCCAGCCAGTCCCCCTATCCCCTCAAGCAAAGGTATCATCTCAACGTCTCCAAAGCGAAATACCGACCTATCACAATCCCAGAATAGAGTGGCAGCTAGGAGAGAAGGTAGGTTTCCTAGATATTTTCGGACAAGAGCTTGATCACTGGAATGAAGATCTTCCCACCAGCTTAACAATTTGGGGTGGATGTTGGTGACCATGCTGAATCTAGGGACTTCGTGCCTCATTTCTGCAAGACAAAAAGTGTTAGACCCTTACCTCCACCAGACTCAACTATTAAATATCACTAAAGCATTTAGTTCTCCAAATAAATGCACAGAACGTGGTAGTGTCCGTTTGTGTTTCAAGGAAACCCAGTGGACTTTGGACAAGGCTATCTTAAAGAGTTATTATGTGGATAACATAACTGACTCGGCTAGGTTTGACAATGATGCATGCACAATTGAACAGAGTAGGGCTTCTATGGGGTATTAGATTGGTACCCTTGAGCGGACAACTCAAGAGGTAAAGGCACGGGACCGTCGACTACACTGTTGATCGACTGGTTTTACCGCAAATATGCCTTTGCCAGATTTAAGGGTTGATAATAACGGAAGTGCGCAACCACTCATTATAAGGGTTGCTATAGTATTTTGTTTGGCACGAGTGGAATATGATATTGAAAATGTAGTTATAATAATTAACAAGTTGTCATGTATTTGCACGTTCATAAAGTAATAATTACAATAGTTTCTCATAATTTACAACAGCATTAAAGGAAAGCGATAAAGGAAAGCTTTAAGAGAAATAAAGAAAAGAAACAAAGAGCCAATTCAGTTTCGTAGTAGAAGAAGGAATAAATACTTAAAGGAACTTTAAACAAGTAAAGACATGTAAAGAAGCATAAGGTCACAAATAGCATGAAATGGTAAAAGCCTTAAAGAAATTCCCAGCAGAGTCGCCATGCTGTCGATACCCCACTTTTCTCGCGAAATCGGGTTTATGACATTTAGGCGGACAACTCATTTCCTTTTGGGAATTGGGTTTGCAATTGAAGAGTCGCCACCTAATGATTAAGTGCATTAGGACACTAAGAGAAAATTTGACTTAGAAAAACCAAAGATTGGGTAAGGGCTTGAAATTATCTCGAGGGGAAGGTGTTAGGCACCCCTCAAGATCCACTAGGGTGGTTCCCGGCCATGCTATAATTGTGACTTTAAGTGCAAATGACAAGTGAACAAGCAAGAAATACAAATACGAGATAGTTTTCACATAACGGATGCAAGCAACTGAAGTAAAGAAGTTAAAGAAGCTGAAGTTTGGGAAGAAAACAGTTTTTAAAAGTTCTGAAATAATCAAGTAAAAGGGAGGGGTTTTCACATAATTTATGCAAGTAATTGGAGTAAAAGAGGTTAAAGAAGCTAAAAATTGAACAATTTTTCAAAACTCTGAAAAATAAGCAAGTAAAGGGAAGAGGTCCTAGGTTTATAAATAATATGGATCACCCCACACAACACTCGGTAACCATTTTTACACATGGTGTTATCGCGTGGTCATCATATCCATATATACCCTCTCCCACCCCATTATGGTATTAAATGCGGAATGGTCTCATTTTCCTATTTCATGCTACTACCCGCCCCAATCCTATCAGTCCCGGAGGTATTTGGGACTACTAGTCCTAAAGGAAAGGGAAATTTGGCTTTTGTTGTTTAAAAGGATAAAAGTCTAAGGCGACAATCAAAACACATATGTAACAGATATGGGGAAAAACATACGACAAATAGAAAAGGCTCAAACAGACCTCCTAAAGAAACAAAGAGAAACATATAGTTTAGCATGTCTTGCACGTACTAGTTATGGTCTTAATTAAACTTAAAGGAAGCAGGAGGCAGACTGATTTATTACATGTTTTAGATGAGAAACCTGAATCAGACCTGCTTGCTGGTTAGAATTTAACAAAGTCTGATTCTTATTAAATAATTTACCTTATGTCTTGCCTAGGCGAAACCTATAAGCATGATGTCTAACAATGCGAGAGCGTACTAGTTTAAAGAAGAAGACTTGTTGATTATACAAAGCATAAGCTCTGTAGATATTAATCCATGCTATTTACTGATTCTTAGCCATAGGCAAAATAGGCGATTCAGATTTTAGTTGATAGCTCTTATAGGCATACTTTCTAGGTGCTAAATGATTTAAAACGTTTATAGTCGAAATAAAAGTACAGATGTCCAATAGGCATGTTGTCTAGAATGTTGTTTGTCACTTAAACCTATAAATATGTTTGCCTAGTGATAGATGCATATGCAGAATTCAGGAAATCCTATAGCCATGTTATCTATGTGGTATGCAGAAATATGGAAACCTACAGACATGGTTTCTATATGTAATGAAGGAAGCTATAGAAATGGTTTCTATATGAGAATGTAGAATCTATAAACAGGATTTATACATGAAATGCAAAACCTATAAATATGTTTTCTAGATAATACAAAAGTACAGAAACTTATAAGCATGGTTTCTATATGAAAATGCAGAACTGAAAACAGGACATGATTGCTAAAACGTATTAAATTCCTGTGAACATGATATCTACCCCTTTCATGCATGATGTACCCTCCCCTTTTCACTAAAAACCCTAATAGTTATTACAAGATTATTACAACCCAGAATTAAATAAGAGAAAGAAGTAAAATTACATTAGAAAAACTAAAAATTTCCAACCAAGGAGAGCCTGATTCAGTCTTCTGTCTAAGGCATGAAGTAAACCAACTCCAAAGATCGAATTGCCAAAGACTTTCTCATTTTTTGGGTGTGTCAGAGTTCCCAAGAGCCTCATGAACTCCGGGCAGCGCTTACACCCAAATTCATTACAAAATTGAATTATAGTGCAGTGTGGAAGGGTCAGCCCTCAAATGTCCAAGTTCAGAGGGAACTCAAGGTCCCAAAGCGAGGCTCATAAGAGGGGGGCAGAACTTAGAAACTAGGAGAGAGTGCGAGTGCAATAGAGGTGATTCTGGGGAAAGCCAAGACAGGCTGATGGCCATACCCAGCAATTCGAAGTGCTAGCACACCCCAACCAGCTTATTAGCCACATTGTTTGGGAGTTAGGATCCCTTAAAGGATCAAGTCCAGACATGAGCAATCATTTGGATGTTGCCATGTTCTGAACTTAAACTCAAAACACATAGAGGGGAAGAGGGGTACAGGGATTCACAGTAGGAACATGTTCACAGAAATTGACATTGCTAATTAACATTAAACATAGGCAGTAATGCAGACATGGGTGTAGAAACTGTAAAGTAAACACATTGGGATGAGGCTAAAAACCAAACTAGAATATACCGGTTTCAGGGATGCAAGAAAAGAAAGCAGTAGTCTTGTAAAGCCAAAGTGCAAGCAAGCAGTCAGAACACTATAATTTTAGAAGAGAACTATGAGTAGTGTAAGAGTATTAGATTGAGAATGTGTGATTGAAAGTTGGTCGTATTAACCGTGTCTAATGTGTTAAAGAATGTCATGTATTTATATATAGAAAGCAAGCACAAATAGGTAGGAGAATAGTTTGAAAAATCAATTACAAAACGTTTCCCTTTGATTAAGGTATTCTGATTTCAAACGGGTAAAATAATTAAGGCAAGAAGTTGATCAAACACTTTTCCAAAGCAGTGCAAGAAGGGAAAATACATAGAGATTTATTTAAGGAAAGGTTTGATAGCACACGGTTTGTGCAAAATAAGGAAAGGCCAAGCAATCAACATCCAGTAAAATCAACAATTGAAGATTTCATGTGAATGAACCAAGTCATGAAGATGGGAAAATCTTGATTTAAGCAAAATCAGTACTAATCAATTAAACTTAAAAGAGGATTCTGAATCAATCAAAAGTTGAAAACCTTTTTGAAGAAAGGATTCATCAAACATATAAAAACATACAGCTACATTTAAGCACGAAGAATTATTGTGCTAATCAGTAGAAGAATTTAAAAGCTCAGAGTTGTAACCATAGAGATTCAAACTTAGTTCATATACTCAGAATGAGTCTAAAAGAGTCGAGGGTTCTACAATAGAACCCTAGTCCAAACACAAGGAAAAACTCCCAAATTCTAGGGTTTCCATTTCGAATCAGATACAGAGACGGGGAGACAAATAACAAACAGATACAATAGTGAGTTTGAAACAACAAAGTGAAGAAACTAATTTGGAACATAGTGGGGGTAGAAAGAACATGTTTAAGAAAACCTGGGATTTAAACAAGTCCAAAAGAGGGAATAGGTGGTATAACACTTAAGAAAATAGTAGACGATACATATTTAAAGAGAACTAAAACAAATTCCAATAAAAGGCAGGCAAGGAACTTAAGAAATCAGTAGGAGACACATACAGTAGGAGAAAACAAAATTACCAGAAAAGTATATCCTCAAGACATATAGGAAAAACACAGTAGGACGAACATATAAGCATGGTGTAGAAACATAATAGAAAGACAAAGCACAAAAAAAAACATAAGAAAACAGCAAAAAGCATGCATGACAAATATACATAAAGAAAAAGGAAAAGAACTGTCGAAGAAAAACATTTTGAGTTTTCAGAAACCCTAAGTCGGAGAGAAGTAATTTTTGAAAGAAAAATTGGGGAAAACCTTTTAAAACTCAACTAGAGCCCAGATATAGAACAACAACAATAACAACATACCCAATAAAATCCCACTAGTGGGGTCTAGGGAGGGTAGGATGTACGCAGAACTCACCCCTACCCCGAAAGAGTAGGGAGGCTATTTCCGGGAGACCCTCAGCTCAACAGAAGAGCCCAGATATAGAACCAATCTAGGAAAAAAAAACAGAGAGAACCTCAGATAGCTAGGGTTTCAGAGGAACCCTAGAGCGAAAAAGGCTTGGAATTGGTCCGATCTAAGTCGAATGAGTCAGAACCAGGCTCGAAATGCTATGCATACGCCAGAACAAAGCTGGAGAAGCAATAGAAACTTGAATTTGAGAATATATGAAAGGACACCATTGAGGTCAGACCTCGATACTTCGAACACCCAACGTTTAATAGCAGAGATAGATGGGTATAGGCCATCCATGGCCTCTCGGCCATGGATTCCGGTGAGTTGGTGGTTGAAAATGGTAGAAGACGATTAGGGTTCAAGAACATTCGAGAGAGTTTGAGAGACGAAGGGTATTTAGAGGGGGCGTCTCTGAGTGAAATGGGTTAAGGTTAGGGGTGTGGGTGAATTAAAATGGTAAGAAATGATTGTGGTCGTTGATCAAAATGATCAACGGCCTGGATTAAAATGAATGGTCGGGCGGGTTAGATTAGTTGGGTTAGGGGCGGATTAAATTAAAATTGGGCTGGTCCGTTTGGGGTTTGAAATTGGGTCAATTAAGTGAAGTCAATGTGGCTATAATCAAAATAAAAATGGGCCAGAATTTAAATAGCCAATTTTCCCTTTCTATTTTATAAAATAGTAAAAAAAATAATTTTGAAAGCAAATTCAAAGTATTGGATCAATTAATAATATATAAATATTAATTTAAAAATACTAGAACCAATTTCATAATTATAAAATGTTATTAATTCTTAAAATAGGCTAAAAATATACAATTTGACTTTTAAAATATCAAATAAATTTGTAAAAATGTATAAAGATTACTATAGCTATATTTTTGTATAAATATAAGAATAAAATAAATTATTCACCAAGATGATAATTTTAGGAATAATTATTGATTTTTATACTGCTAAAATGGATAATAAATTGGTTTAAAAATATTTTAAAAATTGAAAAAAAAATATTAAAATACTTGGGCCTATTTATATATGTATATATATAATATTTGAAAGTATTTTGCATATAAATATAGATGGGGAAAATGGGGTATCAACACCTTGAAATCTCTACAGTCATCTGGCCTCACTGGTAATGTAGCTAAAATGAGGTACCTGGATCTGCACACGAAAAACATATACAGGAAAGGGCATGGGTACGCTACAGCAGTATCCAGTTCGTGCCAAGCCTAACCTTGATCGAGTAGTAACGAGATCAGGTCAGGGCCCTACTGGTACATATATATATATAAATAATAAAGAATGAAATATCACGGTAAAGATAAATACTAAAATTTAGCGAATGAATTCACAGAAAATCAACAGCTCAGTACATAGAGATTACAACAGGGAATCTCCCGAGATATCGTCTCGTAGTCCCAAACGTAAATGTGTACGGGGATGTACCGGAATACGTTCTGTAGTCCCAAACGTAAATATGCAGTGGAATCTACCGGGATACCGCCACGTGGTCCCAAGCGTAAATTTGCAGAGGGGATATATAGGGATACCGACTCCTAATCCCAAAGTAAATATGCAGGAGGATCTACCGGAATACTGTTTGGTAGTCTCAAAGTAAATATGCAACTCAATCAACATATACAATAATTTAAACAAGGAATTCTAAAGTTGACTAAGTTCATATCAAAGAAAACAGGTAATTTTCACTAAGCATGTTACACATAGTTCAGATAGGCAGTTAAGGTAGTTAAGACATTTAAGGCACATAGGCATGCTTTCCTAATCTAAACAGGATAGTTACACATACCAGTGTTGCTCAATTAAAGGAAAACAAATATTTACTTAATGAAAATGGGATTTTTCAACCAACAGCTCGTGTACACACTCGTCACCTCACGTACACGATGCTCATATATCAAACAGTACCAAATCCTAAGGGGAGTTCCCCCACACAAGGTTAGGTAAGCCGCTTATCTCGAACCAAGCTCAAATCAATCCGAAATTACGCTCTTGCCACGAGTATCCAACTCCGAGTGGCCCAAATCTAATCAAATCAATTACATAACGTAAATATAGCTACAAGCAACTAATTTAGCTAATGATCAAATCTAAGGCAAGAAAATAGAAGAATGCTAAAAATCCTTCCCGGACCCACGTCTCGGAATCGGGTAAAAGTCACAAATTATGAACACTCATTCACTCACGAGGTCACTCGTGCAAAAATCATTCAAATCTGACGCCTAAATCCCACTCAAACCTCAGATTTTTGGTTGGTGAACTTTCCCCCCAATTTCCCAACTTCCTCACTCCAATTCCTTAATTTAATGAAGAAAACAACTATGGATTAATGAAAATATGATCAAAATAGGATTAGGACTCGATACCTAATGGTTTCCTCTAAAAAACTCTCGATAAATTGCCTTTCACCGAGCTCCAAATCGAATTTTGTGATATGAATTTCAAACCCTCGAAAATCTCCTTTTCTACCTAGCGATTTCCGCTTCTGCGAGCCCAGGATCGCATCTGCAGTCCCTGCGAAATTTCCATACCTGGTGCGTCTTTTCACTTAATGCACCTCGTCCACTTCTGTGATCAAGAGGTCGCACCTGTGGATCCTCACCCACTTATGCGGTCTCAGACCGCTCTTGCGTTCCTTCACAAGCACATGCGGGCAGCAAAGATGCAGAACTCCCTCGCACTTGCGACCCCAGACTTTCTTCCAAAAATACGCTTTTGCGCTTGATCGTCCGCATATGCGGTCCCGCCTCGCAGGTGCGAAAACACCTAAACCAGCACACCAGAAAATCCTCTAAGTCCAAGCTTTCACCCGTTGAGCATCTGAAATACACACGACGCCCCCGAGACCTCAACCAAGCATACCAGTCAATCCTAAAATATCATACGAAATTAGTCGAGCCGTCAAATCACATCAAACAACGTTAAAAACACAATTCATTTGCAATCCAAACCTAATGAACTTGAAACTTTAAAATTCTACAACCGATGCCGAAACCAACCAAACCACGTCTGATGGACCCCAAATTTTGCACACGAGTCATATTCAACATTATAGACCTACTCCAACTTCCGAAATTGAATTCCGACCCCGATATCAAAAGCTCCACTACCGGCCCAAAACACAATCAGAACACGCCCCTAAACACAAAATCACCCAACGGAGCTTACAGAATCGACGGAACTCCATTCTGGAGCCGTATTCATATTTTTCCGACTACGGTCCACATTCTAAGACGTACGCTCTCATTTAGGACTAAGTGTCCCAGAACACTCCGAAACTCCAAACGAATCATCCCGCCGAGTCACATTAGTAAAAAAAGATACGGGGAAGCAGTTAATAGGGGATCGGACTTTAATTTTCAAAAACGACCGATTGGATCGTTACAGCCCATGTGTACGCCCCTAAGTACTGGTATGAAACTTAATGCTATGGTTAATCTGGCTTGGCATCTTATAGGCCTACTAAAAGATAAAATGCTTTTTACAGGATCTTTTTACTTCTAGTTTTTAATTTGATACTTCTAATTAATTATAAATGGATAATACTCGGTTCAGTTGGCGTGATAGCACTTCACAGTTTTTTTTGTTTCTTATGTTGTTATGTTGTAAATAGAACGAAACAATTATTAAAGGAATTAATAATTATACATTTTTTAATCATTATGACAAATTCTATAACAGTTTCATGCACATGATGCCATTGACTTATTACTACTCTAGAATATTCTTAAAAATCTATGAACATGTGCACGAGAGTACTGCAGTCACTAGCCACATAATGATATAACGTAACTACCGACCATTGTTTTGCATTTGAAGGTGTTTTTTTCCCGTTATTCTTCTTCTGAATTTGTTAAGACTTATTATCCTGTAGTTTTGGCATTAACGGCATTAGAAAAATATATAATTTAAAACCTAGTCAAAGTAAAATCCTAATCTAAAATGCAGTCTATAAGCTTCACATGGAATCGATCCAAAAATACCGTTATTGATAGAATTCCTCCCCTCCTAAACAGAAGTTCCGAGCTGGGGAAAGATAAAATTTTTGCTAAAGAGAGCTTCACTCATTTGATGGGTCATACACCGACATGAATCCGGATTAATCGGGATTCTAATATAGATATTAGACATCGGGTAAAAATATGGGTGTTAAACGGGCCGAGTTGACACGGTTCCGGACTGGTCCAGACCGGTAGAACCCGGAATCGGCCCGAACCGGTAAGAGGGGGCTGGGCTGGGCTGGGTAGGGGGTTGGGACGGTTTAATTATTTGAATCGGGTAACTGGTCCGGTTTAGCCCGGTAGAGTTATTGTTCACTCTTACCGGGTTAACCGGCCCGGATCGGCCCGATTTAACGGCTACTTTTTTTTTGTTTTTTTTTTTATTTTTGAATTTAGTGGGCCCCACAGACTGTTGGCAACAGTCAGACCATTTTTTGGTCCATTGGCCAATGGAAATATTGCACAAATATCCTTTTTTAATTTATTTTTAACCCTTTTTCAATTTACAAAACTAACCTTCTCTAAAACTATAAATACCCCTCCCCCCTCTTCTTCATTTTTTCACTCAATACTCATTTTTCAATCTCAATTTCTCTCATTCTCTCATTCTCCATTCTCCAATTTGCAAGACTTCAAGTCTTCAATTCATCATTTCATCTTCTAATTTTATTTGGCTCTCTTTTCTTGAATTTAATTTATCGTGTTTTTTCATTCGAAATTTGAAGTTTGAACAATTGAAGTTCAAAATTGAAATACTTGCTTGACGTTGTTTGTGGTAACATCGGAATTGCGTAATCAAGTGCTCAATTTATTGTCGAATTCGGTGCAATCCCTCCAACTCTTTCTCTTATTTAATATTTTAATTGCATATTTAATTTTACCTTATACTTTAATTTTTACAATATGTTTAATGCTGCTAAAAGAGCGTATAAAAGATTTACTGGTAGGGAAAATAAAAAAAATAGGTAGTCCTTCAGCATCTGTTAGTAATAGTAATAACACATTATCATTTACAAATGTTTCCGAATCATCGCCTACTGATAATGTAAATATAGATTATGAACAATTACAAGAAGATTTTGGAATAGAAGATAATGAAATAGGAATGGAAGATGAGATACCAGCTACATCTAATAGTGTTGGAGTTGGTAGTGTTGGGGTTGCTACAAGGGGTGGTGATCGTGGCACTAATAGTAGACCACCTGTGGCTCCGACTACTAATCGTAGAAAAGGAAGTAAGGTTTGAATTTTTTTTGAAATAATAGAAGGTACTGATAGAGTTAAATGCAAACTTTTTATATGTGATTTTAAACGTTTAACTAGAGGAAATTTAGGGGGGACTGGGACGCTTAGTAGACATATGAGAACTGAGCATCCCATATAATGGAGCGCTGATGGTGATGGAAATCAAACAACTATTAACCCTACTACTGGAGGTCTAGTGAAATATGATAAAATAAAGGATCGTGAGGAGTTAGCAAAAATGATTGCTTTGGGTTGTCTAACTTTTTCTTTTGCTTCTTCATCATATCTTATTATGTATATTCAAAGGATTTACAATCCTTTATTCAAAGATATCCCTACAAGTACTTGTAGAGCTGATATCTTTAGATTTCATGGACAATATCAAACATACATACGTTATTTGTTTACCCACCTTCCTTGTAGAGTTTTTCTAACTTCTGATATTGGTCATGCTGTTAATGGAAATAATTATTTGACAATTACATGTCATTGGATAGATGATACTACTTGTATGCAAAAACGTATTATCGCTTTTAGATATGATGAAGATCAGAGTCATACTGCTACGTTTATAAGTAGTACTGTTACACCTCCTTTTTCACTACACCCCGCAAGGGCATAAAGGAATTTTTCTAGTTAAAGAACAATCAAAACGGGATTTATTATTAAAATTCAGAGTCGCCACTTGGGAGATTAATGGTGTCCCAAGTCACCGGTTTAATCCCGAATCGAGGAAAAGAATTACTCTGTTTAACTGTCTGTGATCCAGAAATCCAAGTAAGGAATTCTGTTAACCTAGGAGAAGGTGTTAGGCATTCCCAGGTTCCGTGGTTCTAGCACGGTCGCTCAACTGTCATATTTGGCTTAGTTATTTGATTTTAAAACATGTTTCAACTTATATGCTTTTTAGCTTTGAACCGCTTTTATTATTATTTTCGAAGAGAATTGCAACGTCGTGAAAATATATTTCGAACCACGTCACATAAATGCACCCGTAGCTTTCGACACATTTCGACTTCGTTGGGATTTGGATTTGGGTCACATAAATGCACACTCAAATTTAAGAAGGTAATGTTTTTAAAATACGCGTTTAAAGCAATTAACGCGTTATTATCTTTGCGGAAAGCCATAAAATTCACTAAACGATCTGTCCCGAATTCTAAGTATTTTAATAAAGACATTTAAAGATGGCCCCGCAATTTATGTGTTTTGTTTAGCGAGGCTCATCTCATTTTATTATTTAAAAGGCAAACCTAAAGCAACTATGATTCTCTATTTCATATTGTCTCTAAAGGGACCTAATTAATTTGTTACTAGATTAAAGCGAACCAAAAGATAATTCTGCACCAAAGCCAATCATTGGGATCCGAGATAAACCCAACGAAGGAAAATTACACTCAGGTCTACACCCAAAAGACGGGCCAGTCACAGGCCTTGGCCCAGGTACAAAAAGGAGACAATAGGGAGGAAACCCAACACTTGGGCTTACTTCAAATGAGCCCAACAGCACGCACTCTAAATCTCACGTCAATAAATCACTTCAGAAAATTATTCTGCCTAGCCACGATTTAAAACAAAATAATGTCACTAAATGATCTAACTGCAACAGTGACTCAAATTTGCAAGGCTCATGTCCCACTATGTTGTAAGCCTAAGATCCTCCAATTACACAATCCTTCATGTGTCCAAACTCAAATTAATAGGATATTAATCATTTTGATTCCAATTCCATGCTCAGATCATTTTATTTATTTATCTACGAGTGAGTTCCTAAATATTACTAAAGGTGAAAATTAAACTGGAAACATGGATCGAATTCAACAGTAGAAGCAGCTTGATTATGTGACTTCACTTAACACTATACATGAATAGGTTAACGACCCAAATTCAGAACAAACCAACTATTTTCGGATTAATTCAAACTAACATTATTCACTCAAGTGACTCATGATTTTAGAACTGGACTACTGAAATAGCATACTGAAACACAAAACCATTTGAACCTGTTTTTATAACTACTGAAAACAAATCAAGTGTTTAACTCTCACGAATCTGAAAGGTAACAGTCTATACAGTCTAGTTAAGTACAATATGAGAAACTTAAACTGTTTAAGCAGAATTTGGCTAAGCCAATACATACGAGTAAATGCAGGCAGTAGCAGAAATGTAACTGGCACGAAGGAAAATTGAAGACAGCAGCCGAAACTTCATTTCAAATCTATAATCCCACACTATATCACCAAACGTTCAGGAATCGTACCTGGAATTTGGAACAAAACGTGGAAAATTAGAGGTCAGCTACACAGATATGCAACAGCAAGCGAAAATCCATCAAACTTCAACAAATTTCAAGCTTTAAGCCCAGGAAAAAACCCAACACAATGCAGTAAATTCCCAAAAACAACTTCCAATAACCAATCACCAATTCGAATCAAACCAAATACAACTCGAAGGACCTCAAGAGCTACTAAATCTCAATTGTTGAACATATAAGATAAATCTATGCTATTTCAGATTCAAACGAGCTAGAACAAAGAGGTTTCAATGGAATAGTTTTTTTTTATAGTTTTCTACTATTTTTTTTTATTTTTCTGAAGATTTGGAGTTTGAATTTCAAATTTCAGATCTGAAACTTGTGGACAAAGGAAGGGAATTTTGAGAGGCTCCAAAATTTGTGACTTAAGGCACTAAAGGTTGCCTTATATAGGCAAAACTAAGGGGCATCCCTCAGATTTTCAATTTCATTCTAGTCCCTTTTTAATTTTTGTTTTTTCCTAAATGTCCCTAGAGTTGTGACTTGTGTCTTAAGTCACAACACTATACCTTTGAAATATCAATTACAGCCCCTTCTAGGTGCTTCTAGTAGCTTCTAAATCAGTTACTATCAGATTCCTCAAGTGAATTACCCTTATTACTCCTACCTTAATCTTGAAATTACTATCCTACCCCAGCCCAAATAATCAGGGTCAAACCAATCAGTTAAACCAACTCAATCACCAATCCTAACTCAAATAACTACTAATTTTCGGATTAATAGTTACTGACATTTATTATATATCAACAAACTAAGTAACTAGCAATAACAGAATCAGTGAAAAGGAAATCTACTTATTGGCAAACACAAAATAAATCCAGGCAGGCAGAAGTGTTCAATCAAGCTAAACGTAATCAAAATTATAGACTTCGAACACTAATTATAGATTACTTAATTGAAACCAAACAACCACTCGACAGAAATCAGAACACAAATGAAATCAAACAGGATAAAATCAACTAATTAAACAGAACTCTTAAAAATTTTAAAAATCTTTTAGCAATGAAAGCAGAAAACAGCATCATAAAAAAAATGAAAAAGCAGACTAATCATGACCAAATATTATAGACAAAAACAAGAACTAACACATGAATACAATTACACATGGCTAAACAGAATTAAACCACGTTAATTATCAAAAATAAACATAGAAACTCCCTGACTTATCTTTTAAAATCCAACTAATTCTCAAATCCAAATTCGACCATCTTCGGTGAGATTTGAATGCTAACGACGATGAATTCACCATGAAGGAGGAGAGGGGTCACGTGGTGTCAATTTGGTGGTGTTTGGAGGACTTAGGGTTTTGGCCGGAAGTTTCGAACTAATATTCGAGCAGTCATGGATAGATTCGAGGGATACTGGTTGAGGGTTTAGGAAGAGAGAGGTGAAAGGAATATATGGTGTAAATTTGAGGTGGTTTGGAGAACTTTGGGTTTTGGCCGGTAAAACTTTGGTCCAAGATTCGACAGGTTTGGGTAGGATTCTAGGGAAATTAGTTGTGGATTTGGAAAGAGGGGAAGGAGAGAAGTAAAGGGTGTAATTTTGGTGGTGTTTGGGGATTGGCCGCCGCCGTGAGGCGATTTCCGGCGGCGGCGGGCGNGGGTCGATTTGGACACTTATGTATCAAATACTCCCTAGTTCTGAGCCGTCAGATTAATTAACCTCGACATCCCAGATCTTCCCTTGATGAAATGGGGTCGTTTTGGTCACACTGAGGGACGGACCGGGTAGGGGGAATTGGGCCATGGACTGGGAGTGATTTTTGGTTTGGGCCATGCGGAATTTATTGAAATAGCCCAGTTCGAGCCAAGACAATCCTTTCTTTAATGGTTTTCTTTTGATTTTCATTTCTTTCTTTTTTTCCTTTTTGTTTCATTTTGTATTTATTTTCTGATTTTTATTAAATGCGAAATTAAAAAACCAAAAACCAAATTGATCCTAAAATTATATTTCTTAATTTTCAATTACACTAACTCCTAATTTAAATACAAACTAAGACAAATTAACTATAAATGCAAAAAGAACCATGTTTGCTATTTTCTTTATTTTTAAGCAATTTTAACTACTAATTAATCCTAAGATGTGAAATTAAATCCTATACAAATGCCAAGTGTATTTTTGTATATTTTCATATGAATTAAAATGCACAAATAAAATACAAACAATTAATCACAAGATGTCACAAAAATCCAAAAAATTGTAAATAATGAAAGAAATTATTTTGTTTGAATTTCAGGGAATAATTCATATAGGGCAAAAATCACGTGCTCACAGCTGCCCCTCTTTGCCCGGAAACACGAAGAGTTTTCGTGCAAAGATAAATGAGCGAAAACGAGCGATTTTTGCCCGTTTGAATATTCCTTGTGAAGCATTTTTGAAAGAGTTGACCGCCCTGCTTCGGAGGTTGCCTACATATCCTTGGCTAAAAAGGAATCAGGTCAGTGTAGTTTGGGAGTGTCTGGTAGCTGGGACTACCAGGAGCTGTGATTTCACTGTTGTTGCTGCTACTGCTTGCTGACCTCCCTTATTACACCGTCAAAATAAAAAGAAGCTAGGATAAGCTATAAACTATAAATTACAAAAGTCCTATCTAAATTCTTCAAACTTGATCTTGTGTTTCTTGTAGCCTTGTTGTCTTGTGTTCTCCCGGTGAAATCCATTGTTCCCGCTTTGAATTGTAAACTGATATGTTTTCCCTTTCCTTCAGCCTACGGAATTTGAATGTATTCCTTTGTTATACGGGCGGGCTCCTGACTTCAAAACTTGAAAATATATGCCTCTATTCTACGGGCGGGCTCCCGACTTCAAAACTTGAAAATAAATGCCTCTGTTCTCATGGGCGGGCTCCCGACTTCAAAACTTGAAAATAAATGCCTCTATTCTCACGGGCGGGCTCCCGACTTCAAAACTTGAAAATAAATGCCTCTGTTCTCACGGGCGGGCTTCCCGACTTCAAAAATTGAAAATAAATGTCTCTGTTCTCACGGGCGGGCTCCCGACTTCAAAAATTGAAAATAAATGCCTAAAAATAAATTCTCTGTTCTCACGGGCGGGCTCCCGACTTCAAAAATTGAAAATAAATGCCTATGTTCTCACGGGTGGGCTCCCGACTTCGAAACTTGACAATAAATGCCTTTGTTCTCAAGGGCGGGCTCCCGACTTCAAAACTTAAAAAATAAATCTCTCTGTTCTACGGGCGGGCTCCCGACTTCAAAACTTGAAAAATAAATGCCTCTGTTCTACGGGTAGGCTCCCGACTTCTCAAACTTGAATTGTATGCCTCTGTTCTCCAGGCGGGCTCCTGATTGCTAAAAACTTGAATTATATGCCTCTGTTCTCCAGGCGGGCTCCTGATTTCAACAAAATAGACAAAACAAAGAAAATTTCCTGCCCCAGTTTGGAAGCTGGGTACATGGGTGAGTGTTAACTGAATCATTATGCCAACTATTGCTAAGAATCTGAAATCTAAATCCTATTATCCAGGTAGGTCCTGACAACTCCTGATTGAATCTGATCCTAAATATGCAAACTTTGACACCAACTTATATTCCCCTATGATATTTATGATTATCTTGTATTTTGATCAAACCCCACTTTACGGTCAAACCTGATTATTGCTTGTTTTTTCCTTACGGAGAATTCCTCTGAAATAACTGAATTTTCTGCTCCTATTTCAATCAAAGAAAATTATGTTAGTTTAAAACGGTCTGAAAATCCTTCCACTGCATTGCTTTATTTCAACCGGCTTCCCCGAACTGGCCATGTATCACTTGACTTTCTGCCTGACTTTCAACCCCCAGACTTTTGACTAATCGAGTGTTCTGTACCCATGCTGTTGTTTCACACCACTGACCCCTTTATTTGGACTTTTGCATTTCCCACGACATTACTCAATCATTCCGCCGATGAAACTTCCGGTGATTCCCTATTTTCCATCTTTTATCATGTTGTCTTTAATACGCTCTGACCACGCTGTGCTTTGCAATTTTGGGAACTGGTAGTGAGCTTTGAAACCCTTTTCCACTTGCTTTGAACAAAACTAGCATTGAAACATCTTTAGACCGATAAACCCCCAAAGAAATGAAATGCAATGATATTACGAGTTAAGGATACGAAGAATCCAAAACCGGATGACTGCTAAAAGGAGAAGGAAAAGAAACTTATCTGACCAGAACAGCTGGTACCAATGGTCATGACATGCGATTCAGACTAATCAGCCCAATCTGTTCAACCAATCCACTTCCACTTGCCATTCCTCATTGCCCCAGAATTTACATGACCTGATTGTTTTACCCAAACCTTGACCTTGTTCATCCTGCGGTGCCTCGAAATAGTCCCATTTGTTCTCTTCTTAACTCACTTTTGCCTCAAGGTGCCCGTGAGGGTTTTCACCAATAAGACTCTCTCATTTCTCTCGACTCTCATCGCCTTACGGTGCCTGTGAAGGTTTTCACCAATCAGACTCTCTCATTTTTATTTCTCTCAACTCCCGTAACCTTATGGTGCCTGTGAAGGTTTTCACCAATAAGACTCTCTCATTTTTATTTCTCTCAACTTGAACCAGAGTGTTGCTCCCGACATGAATTACCTTTACCTGCTTCACTTGGCATCTCTCAAAAACTGATCAGAAGGTCTTTCTTTCGACCGTAATGTGGGCTTTTGGATGGGTTAGAAAGAAAGGGTATAAAAGGCTCAAAAACAATTCAAAATAGGTTAAAAATTACAACTTTCGGAATCTGATCTTTCTCAACAACCACAACTGCTGCCCCAGTTTCTTGCTTGGCGACTTTTGGACTTTTATTTTGGTATGACTGAACCTTAGAAAGGCTGCCTACGTACCATTTCGGGATCAAGTCAAACGTAGTTCACGTCATAGGAACTACTTTGTTGTTGTGATTTTCTTTCTCTTCTCTTCTTTTCTATTTTTCTGTTCTTCTTTTCCTTTTTCCTTTTTCCTTTTTCTTTTCTTTTCATTTCTTTTCTCTTCTTTTCTTTTCTTTCTTTCTCTTCTTTTTTTTTATATTTTCTCTTTTCCTTCTTTTCCTTCCTTCTTCTTTCTTTTCTTTTATTCCTTCTTTTCTTTTCATTTATTTATCTTATGCACTTGCATTTCTTAATTGTGTCATTGATTCCAAAAGAGGAGTATGAAAGAAAATAAATACGGCTCAAAAGGGATGACAAGGGATAAAGTATTTAGATAGCAGAACAAAATGCCTTCGTCATTTCAATCTTCCAAATATGCCAAATACAAACAAGTACAATCAAACGAAGAAATCATACATAGTATCTTTTGACCGCATCGGAATTGATAGCCATTTCTACGCATTTTCCTTCCACATCTGTCAAATATAGTGCACCATTAGACAACACTCTGATTACAACAAATGGCCCCTGCCAGTTTGGGGCAAACTTTCCTTTTCTTTCGCCCAATGAGGCAAAATACGTCTCGGCACTAACTATACCACTTCAAACTTCCTCAGACGCACTTTCTTGTTGTACGCTTTTTCCATTCTTTGTTGGTATAATTGGCCATGACACACTGATACCAATCTTTTCTCATCGATCAAACTTAACTTTTCCAAGCGGGTTTTTACCCATTCATCATCATCAATCTCAGCCTCCGTGATAATTCAAAGGGATGGGATCTCCACTTCTGCGGGTATCACAGCTTCGGTGCCATACACCAATGAATAAGGTGTTGCCCCTACTGAAGTTCAAACAGTGGTACGGTAACCCAGCAATGCAAAATGTAGCTTTTCATGCCACTGTCTAGAACCCTCTACCATTTTCCGAAGTATTTTCTTTATATTCTTATTGGCCGCTTCGACCGCACCATTCGCCTTGGGGTGGTATAGGGTAGAATTGCGATGGGTAATCTTGAACTGCTCACATGTCTTTTTCATCAAATGACTATTGAGGATAGCTCCATTATCTGTAATGATCACCTTTGGTATCCCAAACCGACAGATAATGTTTGCATGTACAAAATCCACCACAGCTTTCTTGGTTACGGACTTGAACGTTTTAGCCTCTACCCACTTGGTAAAATAATCTATAGCCACCAAAATGAACCTGTGCCCATTCGACGGTGCCAGCTCAATTGGCCCAATGACATCAATGCCCCATGCAACAAAAGGCCACGGTGCGGACATCATGTGTAATTCTGATGGTGGAGAATGAATCAAGTCTCCATGCACTTGGCACTGATGACATTTACGCACGTAACTGATGCAATCCCGCTCCATAGTAAGCCAGTAGTACCCCGCTCAGAGTATCTTCTTTGCCAGAATGTACCCACTCATATGCGTTCCACAAACTCCGGAATGTACCTCAGTCATGATAGTTGTGGCCTATCTCACATCAATGCATCTGAACAACTCGAGATCTGGAGTTCTTTGTACAATACTCCCCCACTAAAGAAAAACCCGCTTGCCAACCGTCGAATCGTTCTTTTCTGGTCACCTGTGGCTTGTACCGGATACACCCCCATCCTGATATATTCCTTGATGTCATGAAACCACGGCTCACCGTCAAATTCTTCTTCAAACATATTACAATAAGCATGCTGATCACGGACCTAAATCTGCAAAGGGTCCACATAAGCCTTATCCGAGTGATGCAACATTGACGCCAAAGTGGCCAACGCATCGGCAACCTCATTATGAATCCTTGGAATGTGTCTAAACTCTACTAATTGAAACCGTTGACAAAGATCATGCAAGCATTGTCGGTACGGTATAAGCTTCAAGTCCTGTGTTTCCCATTCTCCTTGAATCTGGTGCACCAGTAGGTCTGAGTCACCCATGACCAAGACTTCCTGGACACCCATATCTACAGCTAACCTCAGACCCAAGATACATGCCTCATATTCTGCCATGTTGTTAGTACAATAGAAATGAAGCTGAGCTGTAACGGGTTAGTGTTTCCCTGTTTCGAAAATAAGTACTGCTCTTATCCCCATGCCTTTCATATTGGCAGCCCCATCAAAGAAAATTTTCCATCTCGGCTTCTCAACTTGTTCCAACTCATCAATGTGTGTCGCCTCTTTGTCAGGGAAATAAGTCTTCAAAGGTTCATAATCCTCATCAACCTAATTCTCGGCCAAATGATCCGCCAAGGCCTGTGCTTTCATTGCGGTCCGGGTCACATAGACAATGTCAAATTTTGTAAGCAGGATCTGCCACTTTGCAAGCCTCCCTGTGGGCATGGGCTTCTGAAAAATGTACTTTAATGGGTCCAACCGAGAGATGCGATAGGTGGTATAAGATGACAAGTAATGTTTCAGATTCTATGCAACCCAAGTTAGTGCGCAACATGTTCTCTCAAGATGAGTATACTTCACCTCGTAAGATGTGAACTTCTTGCTGAGGTAATAGATAGCATGCTCCTTTCTTCTAGTAACATCATGCTGCCCTAGTACACAGCCAAATGAATTATCCAAAACCAACAAGTATAGAATCAAAGGCCTCCTTGGTTCTGGCGGGACCAATACGGGTGGGTTTGACAAATACCCCTTTATCTTATCAAAAGCCTCCTGTCATTCATCTGTCCATTTGACCGCAACGTCTTTCTTTAAAAATTTCAAGATTGGCTCACAAGCTTTCATGAGTTGAGCAATGAACCTGCTGATATAGTTCAATCTCCCTAGCAAACTCATCACCTCGATCTTGTTCCTCGGAGGTGGCAATTCCCGGATAGCCTTGATTTTTGACGGGTCTAGCTCAATACCCCAGCGGCTAACTATAAATCCCAACAACTTCCCAGACGGCACCCCGAAAGTGCACTTTGCAGGATTGAGCTTGAGATTGTACCTATGAAACCTTTGGAAGAACTTCCTTAGATCCCTGACGTGATCTGCCTGCTTTCTAGACTTCATGATCACATCGTCTACGTACACCTCAATTTCCTTGTGTATCATGTCGTGGAACATTATTGTCATTGCCCTCATATTGGTTGCCCCGGCATTTTTCAAACAAAATAGCATGACCCGATAATAGTATGTTCCCCATAGCGTGATGAATGCTGTCTTTTCTGCATCCTCCTCATCCATTAAGATCTGGTGGTACCCCGCGTAACAATCCACAAAAGAATCAATCTCATGTTTGGCACAATTATGAATCAATATGTGGATGTTCGGCAATGGGAAATTGTCTTTTGGACTTGCCTTATTAAGATCCCGATAATCAACACACACCCTGCTCTTGCCACCCTTTTTTAGCACAGGCACAACATTGGCTAACCAAGTGGGATACCGCGTGACCCGAATGACTTTTGCCTCGAACTGCTTGGTGATCTCTTCTTTGATCTTTACACTTATATCCATTTTGAACTTTCTCAGCTTCTGCTTGACAGGAGGGAGTGCTGGGTCAGTGGGCAATTTGTGAACCACTAAGTCAGTGCTTAGATCCGGCATATCATCGTACGACCATGCAAAAATATTCTTGTATTCAAACAGTGCTTTGATTATCTCCACCTTGAGTTGCGGTTCCAGATGAACACTTATTTTAGTTTCACGGACATTATCTTGGTCCCCTAGATTAACTGCTTCCATGTCATTTATGTTAGGTTTGGGTTTTTCCTCAAAATGGCTTAATTCTTTACTAATCTCTTCATAGGCCTCGTCATCATCATATTCCAACTCAGCATCACACTCAATTTCTTGTATTATTATTTTCGAGTTAGATTGGCTTTTAAAACTAGACCAAAGATTCCTCATGCATGTTATGTCATTGATATCAGCGTAAAAAGAACTGTACAGAGAAGAAAAGAAAATGGAAACAAAATTAGGAATGAAGAAAGAAAGATAATTGCATTTCATTTAATATAAAGATAATAGGGCTTTAACACATCCAATCGGACAGAATATAATATCTGAATTACAAACCCTGGAATAATCCGGACAACAAAAGAAAATCAAAACCTACTACCAAGACTCCCTCCGAGTAGGAAGAGGAGTAACTTCTCAATTGTTGACTTTTGTACGTGGTCCGACAAACTGCACATTTGTTTTACTTGACCCTTCCCCGGCCTCAACCATGTTAACCTCAGCGAACAACCTTTCAAACCCTTTGTCCAAGTCTCCATCAGCACCAATCAATGACTCAGAAACTTTTGACAACAATTGCTTTCTGATACCTGGCCTGACGAACGATCTGGACAAATGTGGGATTGGTTTGGTAAGTACCCATGCCCTCTTCTTCATTTTGCGGGCTCGCCTTACATCCGTAGCTGTGGGCTTGAACCCTAAACCAAAAGTATCCAAATTCTTGGGAAGAGAGACTGGCTACACAATGCCTTGAAGATGAGCGCCCAAACCTTTGCCCGGCATGAAACCATTCTTTAACATTTCTGGGGCCACTATGACGGATGCAGCAGCTACCTTTGGCGCAGGAATACACTCCCCTTCTGGGACCTTTTTGACTGATACCGTGTTCAAGATTTGATAAACCCGTGGACCTTTGTCGTCCTCAGCTTCTATGACAGACATAATGGTATTACATGAACTATCTTCCCCATGCACCACAATTTCCTTCCGGTCCCACTCGAATTTGACCATCTGATGCAAGGTAGATAGCACTGCTTTTGCTGCATGAATCCAGGGTCGTCCTAACAAGAGATTGTAAGAAACAACCACGTCGAGCACCTGGAACTACATAGTAAATTCAACCGATCCTATCGTCAGTTCCAACACTATGTCCCCTACTGTGTCCTTTCCTCCTCCATCAAATCCTCGCACGCAAATTCTATTCTTGTGGATTCTTTCACTGTCCACCTTTAGCTTGTCTAGGGTGGAGAGAGGGAAAATGTTTGCACTAGACCCATTGTCAATCAGCACCCGGGTGACCACAGAGTCTTCGCATTTCACCCTGAGGTATAGTGCTTTATTATGCTCAGTGCCTTCCAACGGTAGCTCATCATCAGAGAAGTTTGCTATTTTCTACAAATAGTTCACATAAATCTTATCGGAACATGGGCTTCATTCAGAATTTTCATCAATGCCCGGCGATGCTCGTCTGAATGGATCAATAATGATAGTAATGAGATCTGTGCCGGGGTCTTCCTCAACTGTTCTACAATGGAGTAATCTTGCGCCTTCATCTTCTTTAAGAATTCTTCATCCTCTTCTTCAGTCATGGTTTTCTTTACGGGCTGGATTATCTTTGGCAATTTTAGCTTTTCTCAATTCCTCAGGGGCGAAACATCTTTCTGAATGATTCAGCCCATGAGTTTCACAAACTTCTTCTTTAACTTCCTTTCCCTTATACGTTACTGTCACCCGACCGTAATTCCATGGCACGGCCTTCTCACTGGTTATTGGTAACTGAATCACTGGCTGGATAATAACTAGCTCCATGCAAGCACGTTTTGCGATCAAAACGGGCTTGGCCACTACTCCCGGCACCACCACTTTAGCCGGTTCTTGCTTTACTACAACACTGCTCGAAGGCTCCTTTCCCACCACAACCGGTTCTCGTTTAACTGCAACATTGCTTGAAAACTCTTTCTGTATCACCACAACTGGTTTACTAACTGTTTCCCCCACCTGGATCAATGTCTATCCACTAGTTAATTTCTCATTTGGCTTGTCCTCACTATCCCTGATCATCATTACGGTTTGCGAAGGCTTCTTGTGCTCTCCATTTTGTACTAACTCAATCATATGGGTCTCGTGGTGAGACGGCAACGGATTCTGGTTAATATTTGGTGCATTTGGGGCTTGGACCTCGATCCGGTGGATGTCAATAAGCTCTTGCACCGCTGTCTTTAGCTTCCAACACTTCTCTGTATCATGTCCGGGGGCCCCGAACAGTATTCACAGCTTACTGAGTGGTCCATATTTCTAAGAAGTGGGTTTGGCATTTTGGGCTCAATTGGATTCAATAGACCTAACTGCCTCAATTTGTGAAATAGAGTGGTATATGATTCTCCCAATGAAGTGAAAGTATTTTGCTTCTGTAATATCTCATTTTTGAAGGCTGGGTTTGGTCGGTGACCTGCTCCGGGGGGATTTCTGTGGGCTCTTGGGGGTGGATAGGTGTTTTGCGGAGCTAGGTATGAGTTTTGGAGAACCAGTGCACGCCATTGCACGTGAGCCGAAGGTTGGGGATAAGTTTGAGCATGGTGGACGGAAATATGCGGATCTGGCGGTGGGTAATAGTGTTGTGGAGGGACATATGGAATGTATGAGTAATTTTGGTGGTGGGGTCGGGGTTGGTTGTAGTAGGGTGAAGGACCTCTAGATCTGGACCACGCTCCGGACTCAACAGTTGCAACCTCTTCTTTCTTCTTTTTCCTGAGCACGCCCCCAGTGCCACTTTAGATGGCCTGGGTGGTTACTTTGATCGCTGAATAGCTCAAGATTTTATTGGTTTTAAGTCCTTCCTCGACCATTCCTCCCATTTTCACAACTTCATTAAAAGATTTACCAATTGCTGTTACCAAGTGACCAAAGTAAGTCGGCTCCAAAGCCTGTAAAAAGTAATCAACCATCTCGCTTTCTTTCATCGGTGGGTCAACCCTCGTGGCCTGTTCTCTCCAGCGGAACCCATACTCCCTGAAGCTTTCCCCGGGCTTGTGACGACCCAAAGGGTCATCACCTGTTTTCCTCATCTATTTTGTGCTTCCGAGGCCTTAAAAACCTCATTTTCTATCGCCTCAATTTGTCTGCGCAGTTCGGGCGCGTAGTCAGAAAATTTTTTGTGTTGAAATATGTGAATTCTGTGAAAAAATTGAAGAATTTTGATATTAATATGATTATAGTTGACTTTGGTCAACATTTTTGGTAAACGGACCCAGACCCGAGATTGGACGGTCTCGGAAAGTCTGTAGAAAAATATGGGACTCGGGCATGTGCCCGGAGTCGAAATCCGAGGTCTAGAACCTGAGTAAAAGAATTTTTCTGTTAAATTATTTTTTGAAATTATTAAGGAAAATGAAAATAAAAATTTATTAAAAGACTATGGTATCGGGCTCGTATTTTGGTTCCAACACCCGGTATAAGTCTTATATATTGTTTAAGCACTTCCTGTCAAGTTTGGTCGAAATCGAACGTCGTTTGACGTGTTTCAGACCTAAATGTCTAAAGTTGGAAGTTTATGAATTTTGAAATGAAAATGATGATCTTGAGGCTTGATTCTTTGATTTTGATGTTATTTTAGTGATTTGATTGATCGAGCAAGTTCGTAGGATGATATTGAGTTAGTGTGTGTGTTTGATTAGGAGCACCGAGGGCTCGGGAGTGTTTCGGAAGTGTCCCGGGATGTTTTACACTTAAGAAATTGCAGAAAATCTGTTGTTGGTCTGTGCCCAGTGATTCCTTCTATGCGATCGCATAAGAAGGGCCGCGATCGCATAGAGTAAAAATTAAGGGTCTTCAAATCCTTATATGCGATCGCACTACCCCTTCTGCGATCACATAGGTTTGCCAGTTCCTCCAACGAGAACGCAATCTACACTCCGCGTTCGCACTTCGTTAGATTCCAGACCTGGACTGCCTATATTTTTCCCTATGC
>MU728027.1:9166-22310 GCA_026770625.1 Nicotiana glauca | reverse complement strand
GCTGTGCCCAGTCATACAAAGCTCCCTCGGGCACAAGAGGTGCCGCTTCCCTGACATTCGCATCTTGTTGTTGATGCATGCCGTCTCCGTTTGGATTGAATATGTCTCCCATGTTAGTTTAAAGTTTGTTTGTTTGTTGAGATGGTTGATGTCTTTTGTTGGCACGGTTTAAAGCACGGAATGCTTCTCAGGGTCTGAGAGTCTTTCAAGTAGTTCTCCAGTCCTTGTAGAGTTTCTAGGCATACGAATTTGAGTTTAGACGTGTTGAATGTCGATGGCGGTCCCCGAGTATTCGAGGTGTGTTTGCATTTTTGCCCTTGAGCCGTTTCTCATAAAATTAGAAGTATGGAGTTCATATAGTAGCAAATTTCTTCGAGACACAAAGTGTTTTGATATAGAAAGAATGCTTCTTTGAATAATTGATACATGCCTCCATGTTTTTCCATCGGGGCTTGACTATTCTATATGGACACGATTCATCTGACCGTTTGGCCCATTACAAAGTTTTCCCATCGAGGCTCTCTTTGACGTGAGGTATTTTCCCCAAAAATATAACCTCCGAGGGCGATGCCCCCTAGTATTCGAGGATCATTGAAAAGAAGCCTTGGAAACTATTGAATTCTCCTTAGGTAGCACATAGTTGTTGCCTAATTAAAAACCTTGCCGAAAAACCCCATTTGGGATAAAACCCGATCTAAGGGAAAAAGAGTGCAACACATGCTTTAAAACCTAAGGTATTCATGTAGAAAGGTGCCCTCGACACCTTCGATCAAAGACCTACAATTAGTTAGTTTTAACTACAAATGGAGAAAAGGAGAAGGTCATACCTTAGCAGTAATATCTTTTGAGCAGTGATACATTCCAATTGTTTGGAAATTGTTCGCCTTCCATCGTGCCAAGTTTGTAAGATCCTTTACCGATAACTTTGATGACTTGGTAAGGTCCTTCCGAATTCGGGCCCAGTTTCCTTTTATTTGGGTCTTGAGTAATTGAGGTTGGTCCTTTTATTAAAATATATTTCGATCATTTGCTTCTGCGCGGCTATCCGAACAACTGCAGCTTCTTGTTTTTCATCTAATAGCTCGAGGCTAGTATTCATAGCCTCGTTATTTGATTCCTCCGATGCATGTCAAAATTTGGCACTGTGTTCCCCGACCTCGACTAGAATCAAGGCCTCAGAGCCATATACGAAGAAGAATGGGGTTTCCCTCGTGCTAGACTTCAATGTCATTAGCTACACCCAAAGAACCTCGGGCAGAACTTCTCTCCATATCCCTTTAGCGTCGTTTAACCTTTTCTTCAAGTTTTGGATGATAGTCTTGTTTATTGATTCGGCCTGCCTGTTCCCTCTCAGATGATCTGGTGTTGATAAAATCCTTTTTATTTTGTGTGCTTTAAGAAACTCCGTTACCTTGTTGCCGATGAATTGCTTGCTGTTGTCGCATACGATTTTGGCAGGTACCCCGAATCGACACACGATGTGGTCCTGATGAAGTCTATAACTTCCTTTTCTCTAACCTTATCGAATACATGTGCTTAGACCCATTTAGAAAAGTAGGCAGTCCTAAATAAAATTAATTTAGCTTTACCTAGGGCCGTTGGTAGAGGGCTGACGATGTCCATTTCTCATTTCATGAAAGGCCACGGGGACATGACTGAGTGAAGTTTCTCTCAAGGATGATGAATAATTGGTGCAAACCTTTGACATTTATCACATTTTCTAACAAACTCCTTAGTGTCCCTTTCCATGCTATCCTAATAATACCTTTCTCTAATAATTTTATGAATCAAAGACTTGGCACCAGAGTGATTCCCACAAGTTCCTTCATGGATTTTTCATAAAACATAATCGGTGTCTCCTGGACCAAAACATACCGCCAATGGTACATCAAACGTCCTCCTGTATAATGTTCCATCTTCTCTCGAGGCACGTGATCAAGGGTCCACTCCTTGAAGCAATGTAATGTCACCTGTAACTTGTTCGACCTCTGCATTCTATCCTCTCGAACTTCGAAGTTTTTGTTTACTTGGTTCACCACCAATAGAGAGTCGCACTTGGCTTCGATGACTTCTGTTCCCAAGCTCTTAGCTTGCTCGAGACTTGCAATCAAGGCCACATACTCGGCCTTATTTTTAGTTAACCTAGAAGTTTTGATAGATTGTCTAATAGTGCTTCTAGTGGGTGGCTTCAAAACAATTCCGAGCGCGCACCCTTTTACATTGAAGGCATCGTCCGTGAAGAGGGTCCATACCCCCGGTGTTGTACCCGATTTCAGTAGAAGTTCCTTTCTACTTTGTGTACAAAGATTGGCATAAAATTGTCTACGAAGTCAGCTAGGATTTAAGACTTGATGGTCATTCGGGGTTGATATTTTAAATCGTACCCGCCAAGTTAGATGGCCCATTTGCCCAATCGGCCTGATAACTCGGGCTTGTGCAAAACATTTCGGAGGATAAGTAGTTAACACACATATGGGGTGACACTGGAAATATGGCTTTAATTTTCTAGATGTGCTTATTAATGCAAGTGCCAATTTCTCTAGGTGTGGGTATGTAGTTTCACCATCTCCTAAGGTTCGACTCACATAATAAATAGGGAATTGCGTACCTTGCTCTTCTTGAACTAATACACCACTTACCGCCACTTCGGACACTGCCAAGTACAAATACAACTTTTCATCTACCTTCGGGGTATGGAGTAAAGGTGGGCTAGATAGGTATCGCTTCAATTCCTTCAATGCATTTTGACATTCCGGGGTACATGCGAAATCAGTTTTCTTTTTGAGTAAGGAAAAAAACCTGTGGCTCTGATCTGATGACCTCAAAATGAATCGGCGCAAGGCGGCTATCCGTCCTGTTAGCCTTTGTACAGCTTTCACACTATCTACGATAGTGATATATTCGATGGCCTTGATCTTATTGGGGTTGATTTCAATTCCCGGATTTGATACTATGAAACCAAGGAACCTGCCCGAGCCGACCCCGAAGGCACATTTTTTGGGTTAAGCTTCATGTTGTACTTCCTCAATATTTTAAATGTCTCCTACAAATGAGTTAAATGGTCTTCTACGTGCATGGACTTAACCAACATATCGTCAATGTAAACTTCCATTGATTTACTTATCGGTTCCTTGAACATTTTGTTAACTAGGCGTCAGTATGTAGCTCCAACATTTTATAGACCGAAGGGAATTACATTGTAATAGTATGTTCCAAACATAGTGATAAATAAGGTCTTTTCCTGGTCCTCCGGGCTCATCTGGATTTGATTGTACCCGAAGTAGGCATCAAGAAAAGTAAGGATCTCGTGGTCGGCTGTGGCATAGATCATACGATCAATGTTGGGCAGTAGAAAAGAGTCTTTAGGACATGCCTTGTTTAAATCCTTGTAATCCCCACACATTCTAAGTTGTTTTCATTCTTTTAGGGACTACGACTACATTGGCTAGCCATTCGGGGTATTTAACCTACCAAATGGACCCTATTTTGAGAACTTTAGTTACCTCGTCCTATATGAGCGCATGTTTTACCTCGGACTGGGGCCTTCTCTTTTGTTTCACCGTTTTGAACCTAGGGTCGAGGCTAAGCCGATGTGTTGTTATCTTCGGTGGGATACTAATCATGTCTAAATGGAACAAAGCAAAACAATCTATGTTATTGATAAGAAATTGAATGAGTTTTTTCCTGAGTTCGGTTGTTAATCTCGTTCCCAGGTAAACCTTTTGCTCGGGTAGATACTCGATGAGTATTACCTGTTCCAGCTCCTCGACCGTTGACTTGGTTGCATCTACAATGAAGTTTCGAGGAGGGAGAAAGTCCTTTTCTTCTTCTTCGATTGATTGTTTCTTCGACTCGATCGAGGCCGGGGACGGTGATTGCTATATGGACATATTCTTATCTTTGGTGTTCAATTTTCTAAGATCGGGGGTGCTGGTATAAATGTCACCTCATCGACTGCAAACATTTCCTTTACTGCGTGTTGTTCCCCGTAAACTGCTTTCACACCATCCAAGGTTGGGAATTTTATCATTTGGTGAAGGGTTGAAGGTACGGCCCTCATGTTGTGGATCCATGGCCTCCCGAGCAGTACATTATACCTCATGTCACCTTCGATGACATGGAATTTGTATCTTGGATGGTCCCGGCCACATGCAATGGTAGGATTATCTCCATTTTAGTTGTTTCACTAGCCATGTTGAAGCTGTTTAGGACCCGAGATGCAGGCACAATTTGGTCTTGCAGGCTGAGTTGCTCTACGACACCTCGATCTGATTATGTTTTCTGAGCTACCTGGATCCACTAGAACACATTTAACTTGAAATTTATTTAACAAAATAGAAATTACAGGGCTTCATGGTGCGGTTGGGAAATGCCTTCTGCTTCCTCGTTATTGAACGATAGGATGCCCTCGGGCACATAACTCCAAGTCCGTTTTTCTTTGGTGATCGACACATTGGTGCATTTGAAAATGGGCCCTTGTGGAATATCGACACCGACAACGATCATATGAATTACATGTTGTGGTTCTTCTTGCTCATTCTTTATGTTTGCGTTTCTTTCTTTGAAGTGATTTTTAGCCCAATCACTGAGAAACTCTCGAAGATGAGCCTCGTTGAAAAATCGAGCTACCTCTTCCCTCAACTGCCTGCAGTCTGCGGTCCTATGGCCATGTGTGACATAATATTTACATATCAAGTTTGGATTTCTTTGAGAAGTATCAGTTTGTATAGGTCTGGGCCACCCGGTGTCTTTGATCTTTCCAATAGCTGATACTATCCCTGATGCATCAACATTGATATTATACTCCGACAATGAGGTGCTTCTGCGGTATGTTTATCAAAACCATTATTACTTATAAGTCCTCGAGAGTTCTATCCTCGATCGTTTCTTCGATCATTCCGAGGAGGATTGCGCCCTAAATCGTTATTTTTTCTATCCATGACATATGGCTAATATCGTTCCCTATTTAATCTTGGTTCCCTATCTGTATCCCTCGGGGCCTTAACTGCCAATCTATTTGGATAAACTAAGCCCGATGGGGCTCCCGTCTTGTCGTCCTCGACCCTAATCTTTGATTGGTAGCGATTATGTACATCTGCCCAAGTCATAGCTGGATACTCAATCAGATTATGCTTCAACTGTCGTGACGTGATCGAACTCCACTCGTTCAACCCCAGTGTAAAAGCTTGCACAACCCAATCATCCGAGACCGGTGGTAATTCCATTCGCTCCTTTTGAAATCGGGATACGAACTCCCTTAGCATCTCATCATTCCTTTGCCTTATCTTAAAAATATCAGCATGTGCTTTCACGAAGGGCTTGCAAACATAGCAAACAAATCCATAGAATTCGGCAGCGTGTTGTGATACCAAATCATTTCTCCTTTTGACAAAGTTTCCATAAATTTTTTCAACAATACCGACTCGATTTCATCATCATTTAAGTTGTTTCCTTGAATCCCACAAGTGTACGAAGTAATGTGTTCATTAAGATCGCTCGTCCCATTGTATTTAGGTATATCAGGCATACAGAAATTCTTGGGGATGGGCTTCAGAGCCGTGCTCGGGGGAAATGGATTTTGCACGAACTTTTTAGTATCCAATCCTTTCAATACTGGGGGTTCCCCCGGTATTTGATCAACACATGAGTTATACATCTCCATTTTTTTGTTATTATCCTTAATCTTTTTCTCCCCTGACTCGATTGTTTTGGTGAGCTCCTCAAACATCCTCGTGATCATGGGATCAGTCCCCGAGCCATTACCGTTCGATCTTTCTAGAACTGACTCAGTACGGCGAGTGATTTCTAATTCGACCACACTTGGAGTTCCATGCTGACTTTGAAGCTAAGCGATAGCAATCTATTGAGCTTGTAACATCTCGAATATTACTTGGAGGCTAACTGCCCCATCTCCTATACCCTGTGTTCCTTCACCAGCAGATCGGACTTCCACGTGTACACTCCTTTCGGGGTATGCGCCTAAATCCTCATTCAAAGAAATGTTTGAACTAACATTTATAGGTTCGACATTCGGAACTTTACCAGGGTTAATCGGTGGTGCACCGGCTCCCGGAGAAGATACATTGTTATTTTCCCCATGAAATCCAAGACCATCATCGCTGTGTACGGGTGCATTTTATGAGTTTGACATGTTTTAACCATATAACAAAAATTCTTGACAAGAACAAGAGTGAAAATAATGTGTGTTATTAGATCAGTACTGAAATAACCACTATTATCTCCATCCCCATGGTGGGCGCCAAACTATTTACCTCAAAAATATGAGTAACAATTAAACTTGTCGACGATTTTAAAGATATGTGATTTAATTCAATACTAATTAATAATCAAGAAATCTAATGTATGGATGAAAGAAGCAAGTTGAATAAACCAGTGCTTAAGCAAGTCTTGACCGCTATGATGGCCTCGAGGTAGGTCAACAAAAGCACTTAAGTAAAAACAATAAAGTTAAGAGACAATTCTGATGAGTAATGAGCAAGAAAGTCAGAGAGTATATTCTTTTGCCAATGATTGATGATGGTTACAAATGATTGGGGTTCCCTTTATATAGTAGGAAAACCCTAAATAAGGTACATTTCAATTTACAGTAAGGAATCTTATTGGGACAACTATCTAACCGCCTAGTATAAATTCGTACTAACTCGCACAAATCTATTTCAGAATTTATGCCATGATCTTGGCGATGTGCTGGGAATCTTTCTCTTTCTGTTACAAATCCATAACGGCATCATTTCGGTGTTGGTCATACTCGGCTTCGATTCTCATTGCATACTTCGACCCTCGAGACCTGTACTTTGTCATCGGGCTCGAGCTTGGTCCATCGGTCTTGAAATCGATCCATCCTAAACTCGGGCTTGAAGCAATTTTTCGAGTCCGTGAAATCGGGCATACCTGATTTCGATCGTATAGAGTGTGGCATCAACAAAATAGAAAAACAATTTATTATATGCAATTGTTATATATGTAATTTTTAAATTTTTATATTATTAATGTGTAAGACTTAAATATATTCATGAATTAAAGTTGCTTGCAATACACTCATGGAAATAAAGATCAGGCCAGAAGGATAAAAATAAAATAAAAGAAATGAACCATGAAGATATACATTAAACCAAAGGGTACCATTTTCTATTGCGTTTAATAGACCCCATGTGTTTCAACAAATATTGGATTTGTTAGTGTTGTCGTTGCTGTGTTTTTAGCAAATATTTAGAAGTTCATAGTGTCTAATTGGACAACCAACAAAGGAAAGAGATAGTAATTATTTAATTGTCCACAAATACATCAATCACTTGTAAGATAGCAACCTAAGCTGAGGGGAGAAGAAATAACAATAACAACAACAACAATAATAAACACATGGTAATCTCACAAGTAGAATCTGATGAGGATAATGTATAGGGAGACCTTACCCCTACCCTTTGAAGGCATAAGAGATTATCTCGAATAGAACCTTGGCTCAAGGAATGAACGGAGAACAAAAGATAGAAAAAACATTAAAATAAAGCGCAATCTTCTAAATTTCATATCTCACTTAATTCTTAGTTGAAGTGCAGAATGTCAAGCCCAGACTTTGGAATTTTTCCTGCATTATTTGGTCAATCAATATTCCCATGTCTTCTGTCAAACGATTCTTCCAATCATCAGTTTCTCCTTTACAGTAAATACATTGTTACACATCCGTTAATGTAAAAAATGATCCCTACTCTAACTTACCTCTAAACTCCTCAAGTGTTTGAAATGACTGTTAGATCTAATTTTAGTGATGAAAATAATATATTTGCTTCTTGTGTAGAAACTCTTGGATTGGCAAAAACAATGATAAAGGAACGTGTGGAAACATATGGATTGAGTTACAAGATTGACAGAATATAGGCGTGGTTAAGGGAAGAAGAAATTAATCGTGAAGATACTGACGAAATCAAGGGACGCAATTAAGGAAGACAAAATCACAGAAGATACAGATGTGATCAATTATAGTTATACTCAAGGAATCAGATAAATCAATATCTCGCTGAATATTCAATCAAGTGTCTAAATATAAAAGATAAATATTCCGTGTTTAACACAGCCGTTGCAGAACAACTTTATTCTTGGAAAAAATCAACCTCTTTCCAAGGATCAAATCTCTTGGGTTGGAAAATCATTCAAGAATTCAAACCTCTCTATCAAAATATTTAAACATGTAACACACCTTAGCTAGACATACTTTGATCGAACCAAACACCCTCTCTTTGTCCTACTACAAACAAACATTGTAGCTCTCTAAGACCTGCTGTGTAACAAGTTAGAAAAGAAAGAGAGAACAACACTGGTGAGGCATTGTATCAAAAAAGACGAGTGATATAGGAATTGATCTATCACGTCATTTCCATTGTACTCGAAGAAACTCATTCACTAAAGAGAACTCCCTTGCAACCCAAGGGGACTGGACTAGGATTCACATTGAATCCGAACCAGTATAAAAATTCGGGTGTCTTTAATTCCTGCATTTACTTTCAGCATCTTATATTCTGTTATTACAACTGGTAGTCTATTGCATCTAATCGACTAATTGAAAAACCAATCAACCAACAGAGATTAAGTTTAAAAATATAAAATTCACCCCCCTCTTGTACTTTCATTTGGTATCAGAGCGAGGCTCACATTTTTCTTTTGCTTAAGAGCTTGTGAGAAAAGATCATGGCAAATAAAGTTATTATAAGAGATCTCTTCCAGGAAGGAACTTCACAAGTTAGGCCACCATACTTCAATGGACAACATTTCTCTCACTAGAAAGTGTGTATGGAGATCTATGCCAATGCATATGATGTTAAAGTTTAGAGAGTCATCAAAAAGGGGAACTATGCCATGCTAGCTGCTACTCAACCACTTGCTGATCCTGAAGATATAGATTCATATACAAAATAGCAAATGGAAGTGGTACAAGTTAACAACTCTGGTTTATAATGCCATAAGTGGTGAAGAGTATGAGAAAATCTCTAGCTATGACACAACCAAAGAAATGTGGGACAAGCTTGAGGTTACATACGAAGGAACCATCAAAGTAAAGGAAACACATATCAACATGTTGGTTCATGATTACGAACTCTTTTCAATGAAAGAAGGAGAGTTTATTGAAGAGATGTTTGTCAGATTTAGCAAAATAATTAGCTATCTAAAATCATTTGGCAAACCATATACGAATGGTGATCAAGTTAGAAAATTTCTCAGAAGCCTACTAACCATTTGGCAGACCAAATTGGTCACACTTGAATCTCATGATCTTAATAAGTTATCCTATGATGAACCACGAGGAGAACTCATAGCCTTTGAAAAGACACATGTCAAGATGACTAGTCAAGAAGAAAAAAGGAAAATAGTCGCATTCAAGGCCTCAACTGAAATAGCTAAAAATAAAATCAATGATAATCCTAAAGCTCTCCAAGAAGAGATTGTTATGTTATCAAGAAACATGGATGGCTTAATGTGAAGATTCAGAAATACGTGAAAAGGAAGAATTCCATCGAGGCCTATCTCGACAATACAACGAACAAGACAAGAATGATGGAAAATGCTATGAGTGTGGAAGATTTGGACACATTCAAGCTGAGTGTAAAGATCTAAAAAAAAATTTCCAGAGGCTTTAACAAGAACAAATCTTTTGGAAGTTAGAGCGATGAAGACAGTTCAGAACACGAAGAGATAGAAATACTTTGCGTCATGATGATTTTGGATAACGAGATGAACAAATCCTCAAGATGTTGGACGGATGAGGACACTTCAGGTGACGAATGCAAAGATGATAATGAGAACTGTTTCATGGCACGAAATGAAACAAGTGAGGTAAGATCTTATAATTGTGAAAGATGCAATGAATTACAGGATATTCTTGGTTTAACTTTGAAAGAGTCTAAAAAATGGTGAATGAGCTTAAGAGACTTAATAAAGAAGTTAAAAGACTGGAAACTGAAACATGAAGTATGTGAAATTGAAAAAGAAGTAGTTAAAGAAGAATTTGAGGAATTGCAAATGCAACTCTATGGCATGCGCAAATCCACATGTCACAGTTCTTTCAGGTCAAACCAGGAGACTTACAAATCAACAGAAAAAGGACCAGCTAGAACAAAGTCCACTGGTACTAACACTAATGATCGACCTAAAGGCGAGTCAGGAGTTACGTGTCACTACTGTAACAAAAATGAACATAAATATTCTTTTTGTCGCTTTCGTAAAGCAAATGTTTCAGGATGGGTTTGAAAACCAAAAACAATTCTGAATCTAGTAATAATAACCCTCCAGGACCCAAGCAAACTTGGGTACCTAATAGAAAGTAATCACTATGTTTTGCAGGAACACCATAGAATAAGCAGCAAAGGAAAATAGTACTTAGACAGTACGTGTTCCAGTCACATAACAGGTGATTAAACCCCGTTCAAAGAAGTTACAAAAATTGATGGAGGAAGCGTTAAGTTTGGAGATGACTCAAAGGGAAATATAATTGATACTGGAACAATTCCCTTCAATAACAATGGTGACATCACTGAAGTTTATCTCGTCGATGGACTCAACTACAATCTCCTGAGCATAAGTCAACTATGCCACTCAGAATAAGAGGTAAATTTTAAGAAAACGAGCTGTTTTATTGAAGACAAGACAGGTAAAACAGTTCTCCCAGGAAAAAGGTATGAAAATGTTTATATTCTTGATGATTTTGAAAAGATAGATGGTCATATTTGCTTAACATCTATGTCTGATGATCCATGGTTATGGCATAGGAAACTTGGTCATGCAAGCATGCATCTGATAGAAAAATTGTCCAAACATGAGTTAGTTATTGGTCTACCCAAACTGAATTTTTCTAGAACTCATATCTGTGATGCATGTCAAATAGGTATGCAAACTAGAAACTCTGTCAAAAATAAAGACATTGTATCTACTTCTAAACCTTCGCAATTGCTTCATATGGACTTATTTGGGCCTACTAGAACTACTAGTATATGAGGAAAAAGATATATTTTTGTTATTGTTGGTGATTATTCACGATTCACTTTGGTAATTTTATTATCTCATAAAGATGAACCATTAAGAAATTTTGAGATTTTTTGCAAAAAGGTTGAAAGAGAAAAGGGATATCTGATTTCAATAATTCAGAGTGAACATGGAGGAGAATTTGAAAGTAGAGAATTTGAAGATTTCTATAATGATCAGGAATACACTCATAGTTTCTCTGCACCACGATCACCACAACAGAATGGGGTTGTGTCGACGCTCTATTTTTCTCGCGAAATTGGGTTTACGACATTTGGGAAGACAACTCTATTCCCGTTTGGGAATTGTGTTTTGGAAATGAATAGTTGCCACCTAATGATTAAGTGCATTAGGACACCAAGAGTTTTGAATTTAAAAACTAGAGTTCAGGTAAGGGCTAGAAATTATCTCGAGGAGAAGGTGTTAGGCACCCCTCAAGATCCACTAGTGTGGTTCCTGGCCATGCTATGTTGTGACTTTAATACAAATAAGTATACCAACAATTTCACACATAAGGGTTGCAAGCATGTTGGAATTAAGGTCTAGATGGTTCCTCAATTCGTTTGAGGGAGGGTCTAAGTGAAGAAAATTAATCGAGACATGAATAAACAGAAAATTTTAGAAGAAAAGGAATAATGCAGTAAACTTAAAGAGGGAGTTTGGGGGCAGCGGAAGCAAAGACATAATTTTATTTTATAATAACAAAGTTACATGAAGAAAAGGGGTCCTAGTCTTGTAAAACACATGGATCATCCACACAACACTGGTATCCCAATCGTATGCATGGTGTTATCGTGTGATCATCATCTCCATGTCTACCCTTCCCACCCCGTTAAGGTATTAAGCACGGAATGGTATCATTACTTATTGCATGCTATTACCCATCCCAATCCTAGCAGTCCCGGAGGCATATAGGACTACTAATCCTAACGGGAAGGACGTTGGGGGGATTTTGAGAGTTTTAAAGGATAAAATTCTAAGGCGACATTCAAAACATATACAGCAGATTTGGGAGAGCAAGTAAGCAGATGTGTCTCAAATAGGCCTCCTTAAAACAAAGAAAAGCATATAGTTTAGCATGTCTTACACATACTGGTTTGGTCTGAATTAAATTAAGGCGCAGGATAGGTAGATTTACCACATATTTCCCAGATAGGGAGTCCAAATTAGCCCTGCTTAGATGTAGTTGTCAAAGACTGATACAATTGATTAATTACTTAATCGTTTGCCTATGTTTTAAACAGGACCTATAGTCAGGATATCTATTTGTTCAGAGATAAATGAGGAAAATGATTACAGAAAAATAATGGTTAATTACAAGGTTATAGGTTCTGCGAGTTTTAAACAAAATTGCTACTGATTTTAGACTTAGGAGCGAGTGGACGATTTAGGTTTTAGTTGATAACTCCTATAGGCATGCTTTCTAGGCGCTACTGATTTTAAACACTGTTATTGTTCGTGCAGAAATCCTATAGACAGGTCATCTATATGCGGTTGATTATTTAAATCCTGTAACAAGTTATCCTAATGACTGAAGCATATGCAAAAATGCAGAAGTCATATAGACATATTACCTACATGATATGCAGACTTTCAGAGACATGGCATCTATACGAAAAGGCAGAAAATCCTAAGAACATGGTATCTATGTGAAATTGCAGAAGAAGCCTACGAACATGATATCTATACGAGGTGCAGAATTTCAATAGTTAACTATATGAATATGCAAAATTTCAAAGATAGTATTTCCCTATAGTCATGGTATCTACGTGAAAATGCAGAGTTTGAGAGTAATAATCCTATGAACATGATTTCTATGTGAAATGCAGAATTTGGAAGAGTAAATATCCTATAGACACTGTCGACGCCCCCGTTTTTCTAAGGCAAAAAGCGGGTTTCGACATTATAGATGAAATGACTCTTCTATTCCCTTTTTGGGGAATTGGGTTATGGATTTTGGAGAGTCTCCACCTAATGATTATAGTGCATTAGGACACTTTAAAAGAAAAGAAGAAGATTTTGAAAGAAAACCAGAGTTCGGGTAAGGGCTTGAGATTATCTCGAGGGGAAGGTGTTAGGCACCCCTCAAGATCCACTAGTGTGGTTCCCGGCC
>MU728025.1:88789-110881 GCA_026770625.1 Nicotiana glauca | reverse complement strand
TATCACGAGACTGAGGTAGCCTTGCAGGCGTCCGCAGGCCCGGCGTCTCTTCTTATGTTTTTCATTTATACTGTTGCCTCATTGTTTTCGAGACAGATAGCTGTTATATTTCTTTCAGACCTTTATATGTAGTTTATTCTTAGTGGTTTGTGAGTATGTGACACCAAATCTTGGGTAGAGAGTATTTTTGAGCATTTCGTATTTATTTCAGACTTATAAAATTAGACTTCCGCAGTTATTGTTGTTGTTACTACTGATGCTATAAATTGACAATAGAATGGTTTTACTAATGGAAACGGTAAGTAAGTTGGCTTTCCTAGCTACCACGAGTAGGCGCCATCACGATCTCGATGGTGGGAAATCCGGGTCGTGACAGTATGTCTTTAATTTGTGTAACATGTGAGAAATGGATTGAGTTTCTTTATTTTGCTATATGAGTGTGATTACTTAGTTCTTCTTGTGATTAGTTTTCGAAAGTATTTTGAGTTTTGTTAAACTAGAATCATAGCTTCCTTTTGAATGAGTTTTTTTATTTCTCCTTGTAAATAAATGCTGCAGCATGTTTTTTTTTGGTTAAATTAATGGCAGAACTTTGTTTTAAATATGATAATGTATTCTGGCAGTTAACATTCTTGCACTTTAGTAGCAAGAGTGTAGGGATTTGAGATCCTTGCACTTTAGTTGCAAGAACAGAAACCATATTCTAGGAAATTCCTGATCCAGAGAAGCTAATATAGAGATGGGATTTAGAGCCAGGTCGTAGTGTAAATGGGTTTAGAACCTGTTTGAGAACACTATCTCTCATGGTGCTTAATTTTGTGAGATGTAATTAGTCTAAATGGGTTTAGGTCGTACTATTAATTGTTGCGTTAGCTTTTCGTCATTTGCTTCTTTTTTTTCTTGTTAAATTTATCTTAGGAACTATAGATTGATATGAAGGGACTAAGGTCAGATGGTTAAGAGATTCCTTTATAGTTTAGCGGATTAATTTTGGGGCTGAATTCAATTTGTTGTATTTTAATTGCACGGCTCTTTATCCCAGTTTTGGATTGATTTTATCATGTTATTTTTTAATAAAATTGGGTCAAATGAACCTTGGCAAGCCCATGGCCCTCACAAAACTAGCTAGCTTTTATAGAAAATTTGAGGTGCCATTTTCATTAAATAACCCATGGCCCTCACTTAATTAATTTGAATCCTTAGAAATCGAGGCGAGCCATTTAGTTGAATTTTCCATGGTCCTCTCAAAGTTGAAAGGTGTAATTGCTTTAGGCGCGTAATTTAAATTACTTTCCTAAACTCGGGTGTGAATTTATGTGATCCAAATCCAAATCTCAACAATGCTAGATAAAATATGTCGTGGACCGCGGGTGCATTTATGTAAGGTGGTTCAAGACGTGTTTTAGATGACGTTGAATCTTTCCTAAAAATAACTAAATAAAAGCGGTTATAAAGTTAAAATTGAACCATAGGTTAAAACATGTTTTAAAATAAGATAAATAGGCCAATAATAACAGTTGAGCGACCATGCTAGAACCACGGACCTCAGGAATGCCTAACACCTTCTTCCGGGTTAACAGAATTCCTTACCCGAATTTCTGTGTTCACGGACTATAGAACAGAGTCAATCTTTCCTCGATTCGGGATTCTAAACCATAGACTTGGAACACCATAAATCATCCCAAGTGGCGACTCTGAATTTTAAATAAATGATCCCATTTCGATTGTTACTTAAATTAGAAAAAACACTCCCTTATGCCCTTCCGGGGGTGATAAAAAAGGAGGTGTGACAGGGATCACCCGGTCTCACGACTAAACAGGACACGACATTAGCCATACATCAGGGCCCTCTCCCCACCTTCCTCCTGCTATGATGAAGGTCCAGCTAGGTCGAGGACAGGGGACTCACCAAAACGAGAGAGGTATGTCCCCCTTATTCTCTGCTCAGCATTTCTATGTGTCACCTACAGAAATAGTCTATGCCTTGGAGAAACTTAGAACGAAGGTAAAGTGGCTGCTAAAGATGAGGTCCAACCTGAGCACCAAAACCTCTGACGCCCTCAGCCAATTCCACTAGGAACATGGGCACAAAAACATAAGATTGCATCAGCCTCAAGCAAGAGGTTATGAACATGTTACAACAAGTACATCTCAAAGAGCTACTAAGCGACAAGGGGAGAAAAAACTTTGCCAGAGGTCGTCAAGGCCCTCCAAAGCCACTATCACTGGCCCGCACCATCAACATGATCATCCATGGCAACGACCTCCATCAACGGTGTTAAATTCACCGCCACTCATAAGCTAAAAAGATCCATCACCCACGAACGGTATGACATACTCGAAAAAAGTATCATTTTTGACGAGTCAGATACCGATGGTATGAATTTGCCTCACAATAATGCTCTCATTACTTTACAAATATTATATATTGATGTCAAACGTATCATGGTAGACGATGGGAGTGGAGCGTGCGCTATCCATCCCTGAGTCCCACCCAGATGAGACTCGAGGACAAGATAGTGCCATGCTGCATCATGCTAACCAGTTTTAAAAATGCAGTTGAACGGGTGAAATCACACTCCCCGTCTTGGCCGGCGGCATAACTCTAGAGATAATGTTCCACATCATGGACCAGGTCACCGCATACAATGCCATAGTAGGACGACCATGGATACATCACATGAGAGCCGTCCCGTCCAGCCTATACGAAATGATTAAGTTCCTAACACCTTGGGGGATATTTAGCATATGAGAAGAACAAAGAACTTACCGGGAATGCTATCGTATCGCTCTATATAGCACGACAACCTAACAGAAGAAAGATAAGGAAAAAGAGGCGTAGCAATCAACATGGTCGAGATTGACACAGAGAGAGACCAAGGAAGTCATCATGGACTCCAAACTAGTTGAAGCCACTGACTCAACTATAGATTACCTTGACCCCTTTCAATTAGAACCCAGTGACTCCAGCACAAAGGCCTACATTGACTGCAAACTCTGAGAACCAGGTAAATTTAGTTATTTTTTAATAAAAATAATACAGACTTATTTGCCTTCAGCCATGCAAATATGTCGGGCATCCCCAAGGATATCGCCACACACAAATTAAATGTAGATCCATTCTACCCCCAAGTAAGGCAGGTCAGATGAAAATTCAAACCCCGCCATCAACGATGCTGTTAACGAGGATATGGAAAAGCTATTAGAAAATGTCTCCATCAGGGAGTCGAAATACACCAAGTTGATCGCGAATGTAGTGATGGTTAAAAATAAAAATAGGAAATAGAGGATGTGCGTAGAATTCACAGACCTAAACAAAACATGCCCGAAGGATTCGTTCCCATTATCGCATATTGACCAACTCATCGATGCGACAGCCGGGCACCAACTACTAAGTTATCTGGATGCGTACTAGGGCTATAACCAAATACTTATGGAAGAAGAGGACCAGGAAAAAACCACGCTCATCACCCACCAAGGAACATATTGTTATAGGGTCATGCCGTTTAGGCTGAAGAACGCTGGAGCTACCTATCAAAGATTGGTCAAAAAAATGTTCAAAGATCATCTTGGCAAGACCATGGAGGTATGATATGCTAGTAACATCCATAAGGGAGAGGACTATATCGACCATTTGAAGGAATTTTTTGACATACTGAGACCGTACGGAATGAAACTAAACCTAGAGAAATGCGTGTTTAGCGTAGCCTCGGGGAAGTTTTTTGGTTTTTTGGTATCGCAACAAGGGATCGATGTCAATCTAGACCAAATCAAAGCTATCAAAGGGATACTGGAGAAACTGACTACTAAAAAGCAAGTCCAAAGGCTGACTGGTCGAATTGCCGCCCTATCGAGATTTATCTCGCGTTAATGTCAAAGATTTTTTGGCGTACTAAAAAAGGACAACAACCTTTGGTGGACGCTGGGTGTGTACAAGCTCTACAAGAGCTAAAGGAGTAATTGTGATTACCACCTCTACTCTCAAAGCCCAAACCTAGGGAATATCTCCCCGTCAACCTCGCCGTCTCTGAATTCGAAGTAACTGCAGTCCTAATCCGAGAAAGTAAAGGTACGCAATCTCCTATTTATTACATTATCAAAATACTCTTCGACACAGAAATGAGGTACCCACACCTCGAAAAATTGTCCCTAGCACTAGTCATAGCTTCACAAAAGCTTAGACCCTATTTCTAGTACCACCCCATCTCACTCGTTACCACTTTCACTAGAAGAAGCATTTTACATACACTCGAATTATCAGGGAGACTGGCTAAGTGGTCCATCAATCTAAGCGAGCATAATATCACATATCAGTGGAGAACAATGATAAAGTCGTAAGTTCTCGCCAACTTTGTCACATACTTTGGTTAGATAAAACATGAAGTCGAGAAGGAAGCCATCCAAGCATCTCTCCAAACACAAGACCTGTGGGTCCTATACACCGAAGGTGCATCTAACGCTTCCAAATCCAGGCTAGGACTCGTACTCGAGGTCCTTACTGGCGAAGTAATTTACCAGTCCATAAGATGTCTAGGTATGACTAACAACGAGGTCGAGTATGAGGCGGTAATTGCAAGATTAAGACTAGAACTCAAGTATGGGGCGAAACAGTTGAAGCTCTATTGTGGTTCACAATTTATAGTCAACCAAATCACATGGACTTTCCAAATCAAAGAACAAAGGTTGCAGATATACCAGACCGAGATTTTTAAGTTGCTGCCCAAGTTCAAAGAATGCCAGCTTGACCAGATCCCACGTGCTCAGAGTGCCAAAGCAAACGGCCTCGCCAAATTGTCCATATCAACCAAAATCATCATGATCAGGGATAAAAGTGTAGTCCACCTCCTCAACTCGTCGCTCGACCAAATCGAGGCAAGATCTATAAGTTTAACTTTGGATTGGCGAAATCGTATTATGGCTTACTTGCAAAAGACACACGCCCAAACGACAAAAATGAAGCCAAAAAACTAAGAATGCAGGCATCCAGATACAACCTCCTCCATAGCGACCTATACAAGAGGAAGTACGACGGCCCTCTAGAGAAATGTCTGGGCCCAAACCAAAACCAGTGCGTCCTCAAAGAAGTCCATGAAGGCTATTGCAATGCCTACTCCGACGATCAAGCCCTTATTAGGTGTCTCATGCGGGCAGGATACTACTGGCTAACCATGAAAAAAGTCACCTCAAAATTTGTGAAGAAATGCAGACAATGTCAGAAATATGCCCTAATAATTCACCAAGCAGGCGAGCATCTCCACTTAGCCATCTCTCCATGGCCGTTCATCATGTGGGTAATGGAAATCTTGGTCCCACTCCCAGCAGGGCAAGGTAATGTATGATTTGTTTTAGCTTTAACTGAGTATTTCTTTAAATGGGTGGAAACATGAGCATTCGCCCAAATACGCGAACTAGAGGTAATCACCTTCATAGGGAAAAACATCATCTGCTTACTAGTACTTATGTTGGTTTCAGGGGTAACACTTCCTGTTTTTCCACCTCTGTTGTTGTTACTGTAAATAGGAGTCCTCATAATACCTTCCCTTTCTTTAATAGTTGTTTTATGCCACTCCTAGCCATACTTTGCAACATAGCTTGGTTGTACATGCCCTTAAGTTTTACTCTTTTGCCTTTATGGGACATTATAACTCTATAGGATACAAAATCTAATAAGACTGGATTATTAACTCTCATCCAATCTCCTCCTAAGATCATATCACAACCACCCAGCTGAATCAGTCTTACCGAATCCTCAAACTCTATCCCTTGTATTTTTCATCTTAACATAGGACAAGAGTAAAGGCTCATCAATTGATTTCTATTAGTCACACTCATACTCACACCAATTTGCCTGGCAGTCTCTATATCCAGAAAACTATGGGTGCTCCCTGAGTCTAGTAAGATAGTTAATACCTTTTTTTGGTTGTTCCATTCAGTGTAACTGTATTTGGAATCTCTGTTCCTAAAAAGGCATTAGGTCTGAGAGTTTTCTCCATCATTTCTACCTCTTGCGAGTCCTCAATATACTCTAATTCACTTGGTAAGTTACTTGTCTGTTCTGGTTCCATTGGTTCCTCCTAAGCTGTCATTGCATTGAGTTGTTTTTTCTTACATTGATGCCCTGGAACCCATTTATCACCACATTTGTAGCATGCATTGTGGTTCTTCTTGATTTCTACACCAGATGTATTCACCTGCCCTTCCTTAGGCCAATTTACTTGAGTTCTGTATATTGTTGGGTTGTTAGTTTGCACTTACCCCTGTTCTAAGTGATTCTGCTTTTCCTATTCTAAGCTTCATTGACTTCCTCATGATACCTAGGTTTCTCCACAACCTAACTTAAGGTGTAGAGATTGAGCATTTTGGCAGTGTTTCTAAATTTCCTCCTTAAGACCTTCTACAAAGAACTCTAAGAAGAATTCCTCAGGAATAGTAGGTCTTCTAATTAATACCCAAGTTTTGAGTTTCTCAAACTTTTTCAGATACTCATTAATTTGTTCTAATTTCTTGAATTCACCTATTAAGTTGAACTTACTGTTATCTGTTTCTAAAAATCTTCTGCAGATCTTCACAAAAGTCTTCCCAAGAAATTGTTCCACGACTAACCTAGTAAGAGAAGAACCAAGCTTCAGCCTTACCCGCCAAGTAAAGAACTGCAACTTCAAGTGTTTGCTGGGGATCCAACACATTGTTGTATTAAAAGTACCTCTCACATCTCCTCAACCATGAACAAGGGCCAGACCCCACTCCACCAAAATAAGGGAATTCAAACCTATGATTGAATTGATGTCTACCCTGAGAAGACTCTGTCTGGTCGCCATATCTATTTCGAGTTCCTGAGATCTCCAGTTGCAACCCTTCAATTGGAGCACTCTCAGGATTCCATCTTGAGTTGGAAGGAGTTTCACCATTAATAGATCCAGCTTGCTGCTCAAGTCTTCGAACTTACGGTTCGTCGAGGCCATGTATTCCTGCAACTGATTTTCCACTCTCTTAATGTTTCCTTCAGTAGATTTAGATCTGATTTCTGTAATCATCATTGTCTTAGGGCCAAGAAAGAGCTCTAATACCAATTGTAATGTAATTCAATAATGTGATTGTAATTTGATATGAGATAGAAAAAGTCAATTGAAATTTTATTAGCTCAAATTGTATCAATGTATAATACAATGTAATGATCAACACTGGGCTTCAATGAATTCCTGCAAAAGAAGAAGGAATTGAGTTGAGAAAGAAGAAGTAGAGAGAATGAGGGGGAGAGAGAGAGAGAGAGAGAGAGAGAGAGAGAGAGAGAGAGAGAGAGAGAGGTTGTTAGATTACCAGTGTTTTGCATAACCATTTCTGTTGAGCTAAATTGTGTATTAGTAGCCTTCTAGAATATTTCCCACAGTTGGATATTATTAGGGCTTATAATCTGAGCCGTCCATCGTTAAATGCTATGGACGCTCCTAATGCTACCACGTCACCCTCCATTAGTTTTATATCCCTAACCCTACTTCTCTTTATTCATTTCATTTTTAAATCCGAAATTTTAAAAAATAATTTTAAAAAATACCCATTATAGCCACTTTATTAATCTGCTCCAACTAGCAACTTTAACAAAACCATTTGAGGAATGAGGATTGAGTGGGAGATTCTTACAGCTTCTAAAACTATGAGAAGTTGTTGTGGAGTTTTTTTGACTCAAAAGATGTTAAACTCTTTTTAAACAAATCAATCAAAAAAGATGAAGGGGTAAATCACAGTCGAAGATAATAAATCCTAGGATCATTTCAATATTTAGAACAATAGTAATAGTAAAGAAGAGAGGGAGAGAGAATGATAGAGAGATAAAGATTAGAGAGAGAATGAGTTTGTCTATTAAAAATTATCTATCTATTACAAGGCACGGATCCCCTTTATATAATGGGGGGAATTGAGCTTAATCATTTGAACGACAAAGTCAAAATACATTCTATAGTAGAGCCGATGATAAGTCGAGGTCATTTCTCCTCTTACCCCTGGGTCGTCCCCTTATATCGACTCGCAAATATTCAGTGGTTGGTCGTGTTGACTGTGGGACATGATTGGTCAAATTCGACCCCATACAGTTAGTCCCTCCGCTCGTCGGGGTCGCAACGAGATGCGTCCTCGATGGGCGGAATCAACGCTTCCGTCAGGGAGAGTTTGACTTGTTGACCTATTACGACGTGACCGGTGGGAGACGATAATCATATTTGTCAGAACGTTGAAGTAAAACATTCTCCCTTGGGTGACATCAGCGTTCGCATGCATCATCATTATGTGTATTCTCGAGGCAGAAAAACTGGCGCTTTGGCGCTTGGTTTCCCATGTCGATTTGAAGTCTGCCGCCTCGATTCTGGTGCCACCCAACCTTATAAATAAGGGAAGGTTTTAATTTCATTGAAGAACTTTGGTCATTCTTGCGATTTTCCCAGCCCTCTTCTTTTGATTTTTGTATTCCTGCGCTTTTCGTTCTTGACCAGAGATTTTTATTTTTCTTTATTTCATTTTGTGTGATTTCTTCGAACAAAAATATGCCTAAATCTCACCGTACCAATGAAAGGGTTCCTGAGGTTGCTCCGTTGATTGCGCCCCCTCCTCCGATGGTAGAGGAGCGGAAGTGGAAGAGGATGTCAGTCCTCTTACGTTGGAAGCATTGTTACCGAGGCATTCTTCACCTCGGTGTGATTTTAACAAGGATTCTGCGTATCCAGTTCCAGTGCATTCTGAGATGGGACAAAATCACTTGGATGAACTCTGCACAAAATATGGCATTCCAACCTATGTAGAGATGATCCCGGAAGGGGAAGATTACGTTGATGTTTACAGGCCAGGATATTGTGCCTTATACGAGTACCCCTTCTTGATAGGCTATGGTCTTCCCCTCTTTCACTTGGCGAAAGAGTTCTGCAGATTCTACCAAATTTTCCCGGCTCAGCTTACACTGTACACTCTTAAAGTGCTCTGCTACTGATTAAATATGCAGCGTTGGCCGGATGTGACGTCTCCGTCCATCATCTCTTGCACTTATTTACAGCCGATTTTCTTAGAGGGACCATGGTACATTTAAGGATTCGTGGTACAAAGGGGTTGGTGGTTGGAACCGACGACCGGTTGAGCCATAAATTATGGCACTAATATTTCTTTGTCAGGACCGAGCATGTGTCTCCAACCTCACCGGATTTCCAGAAAGATGGAACAAAACATGTAAGTGCTGTAGTTCATCAAGTTCTCTGTTGCATGCTATTATCGCAATTTTAACTTTTGTATTACAACCATAGCTCGTCCGCCCCAGCCCGTTGTCGGTCTTAGGAACTGGGTCGCCGGCCTGCTACCTCACGCGGAGGAAACCCGAACTTGGCCTACCTTCATACAACGTTACGGTCCTCAAGTTTCTTCAGGTGAATTTCCGATTTTGTTTTGTCGGTTAGACGACCTTGCCTAACTGTGATTTTGTGGTAATAGGTCGAGGTGCTTCTAGGAAGAAGGCACAATCCCTACTTTTGTGTGACCTACTACCACCGCGGGCGAGTCTGTTTGAGAGGGTCGTTCTCTTGAACCCCATCAAGGAGCCACATCCACGGCTGCGGTTATAGGGGAGATGACTTTGTTGACACCGGCCCCACAAACCGCCGACGAATCTTCTTATGGTGAAGAGTCACCGGAAAGAAAAAGGAGAAGACTGGAGATGGGAAAAGGGGTGGCTACTAAAGTTGTCGATAGTGGAACCTCTCGGGCCGCCTCGGCTCCCACGTTTATGGCCGACGCTATCTGATTGGGGAGTCCGGCACGTGAGGAGAGAGTTAGCCCAAGGGTTAGTTCGGTGCGCCCCGCTGAGGGGGGTTGATAAGTCGGGATTCTAACATGTTTTATGCCTTTACTTTCCTATGCTTTGGTTATAAATTGCTACAAAATAGTCCCAAAATGCTCACAAGTTGTGCTTGATTGCAGGTTTGATCGACAAAATAACAAATGTCAAAGATCGGCTCAAAAAGGAGTGAAACCTTCTCAAGTGTCAAAGACTAAGTGAATTGAGGAAAAGAAAACCTAGTGCGGACCGTGCAAAAGTGAATGCGGCCGCACTAAAAGGTTCAGAGAGTTGGCATATTCAAGCTGGAGGCAACGCGGGTGCGGTACGATTCTCGTGGTCCGTGGTCAGGCTCTGCGGCCGCGCTACTCTTTTGTGCGGTCCGCGGAGCAGAGACTCAGAGAGTTGACAAAATGCTAGTTCCAAGCAATGCGGACCGCGATCGTACTTGTGCGGACCACACCAAATTCCACTGCGGCCGCAGTACACTTTCATGCAGTCAGCAGTCCTCAAGTTCAGAGAAGCATAAGTGTGAAGTCCAAGAGCCATGCGGTCGCGGTCCATTTTGTGCGGCCTGCTCTGACCCCACATGGGTATTTTTGTTCTATTTTTCCAGCCTAGTATAAATAGAACATTTTACCATTTTTAGGTCAAGTTTTATATTCCAGACTTAGCAGCACTTGTGAAACGCGATTTTGTAGCCATTTTTGGCAGTTTAGCTTTAATTTGCCAATAGATTCTTATGATTTCTTTTTAGTAATTAATTAATATGCTTAGTTCTTCATCTATTTCTTCATTTTCTCTTTCAAGCATGAGTAGCTAAACCCATTAGCTAGGGTTGTGGCTCAATCCTAGTGTGGGTAATTGATGGGTGTTGCCATCTAGGGTTAGATTGATTATGGGTGTTTGTTATTTGGGTTGATTTTATGTTTTTATTTAAGAATTGGTGGTTGCAAACACCGATTCAAGCTTTGTGGGTTTGACCCTTCTTGAGAAAGAGAGTTTATGACCCCAAAATTGACCCAACAAGGAATTGGGATGGACTCATGAGAAATGATAGTCCTAATTAACGGGTTAAATCTCGAGAGAGTAATCACCCTACTTGAACCCTAGTTGTTTGATATAATTGGCCTACCCAATTGGTCTCGAGAGAGTCAATTGGGCAAAATCACTCTCTCTACCGAGAGGTATGAGAGTGGGTACAATTGTGCAACGGTTATAGCATAAGCCCCAAATATGTCAATCTATCCTTAGTAACATCTACCCATCACTTAGCCACCTAGGTGATGTCACGACCCTAGTGCCCTTCTTTCTATTAGGTACAACTTAGCAATATTCTCGTAGTATAATTTAGTGTTAATCATTAGTTTTATAATAGTAGTTATAAAATCAAAAACCAAGAATGTTTGAAGTGATATTAGGTGTACAAACACATCGCTAGACTAGACAGAAAGTCCAACTCCACTACTAGCTACCTAAGGAAATCGATCTCGACCTTTATTCGGGTAAAAGCTATTGCGACCCGCTCTTCCTACTTTGGTGTAGCATCGAGTTGGCAGCGATCCCTTTTTGGCGCCATTGCCGGGGAGCTTACGGTGTTGACTATCTGTTTAGTTAGTTTTGTGTTTTGCTTCTCTTTTCTTCTTGTTTACTAATTTTGTTTGTGTCGATTACTCAGGTACAAATGGCTCTCAATGCCAATGACCCTCTTGGCAATGTGAATGTGGTGGAGGAGGTAGCTGATCTTGATCATGATGAGCTTCTGTTACCTCAAGCTCCACATAGAGGCCGTCAGGCCAATGCAAATGACAACAACAATATTCTAGACCCTCCTCCGCCACCGCCAAGAGTGGCTCCAAGAGTCTTCCAGAATCAAGGATATGCGAGTGCCATCGTTCCTCCTCGAATCCGGGCGGGGAACTTTCAAATTACAAATGTCATGTTGACCTTGCTCGAGCAAAGAGGGTATTTTACTGGCGCCTCCGATCAAAATGCTTACAAGCACTCGAAGGGGTTCTTTGATACTTGCTGGGGTAGCAAGCAAACAAATATGTCCGAGGATGCATTGAGATTGAGGATTTTCCCGTTCTCTCTTTGGGGTAAAGCGTTGGATTGGTTAGAAAGGCTCCCCAATCATTCTGTCACCACATGGGATGAATTGGCGGACAAATTTATTGCCAATTTCTTTTCTCCAAGTCATTTGGCAGCTCTTTGGGATGAAATCCTAGCATTCAAGCAAGAGCCAATGGAACATTTGCACGATATATGGGAACGATATAGAACAATGGTGAAGGAGTGCCCTAATAACGACATGACCGAGGCGATGATACAACAAACTTTTTATCGGGGAATCAACATCACGAATTAGTGCATTGTGAACCAATTAGCCGGAGGGAAATTCATGAAACTTTCTTACCAAGAGGCATGTTATGTACTTGATGAAATGGCCGACACCTCTTCGGCATGGCAAAGCCGAGCAAATGTGCCCCAACGTGATCCCACGGTCACCCATTTGCACAAGGAATTGCACGATCATGGTCAAGCTATTGCCGAGCTTACAAAAACTATGAATCAATTGGCGAAGGCGTAATTGCAACAAGTCCAAAACCCGCGCCAAGTCAATGCAATGGAAGGTGTTTCTATGTTGAAAATGAGGCAAAGAGGGAAACAACAACCTCAAGGTAATTGTGAGCAATTTGACAACAACAATGATGGTGGTGGTTATTCGAATGAGTGCTATGATAATCAAAGAGAGGAATGTCAATATGTCAATAACTACCAAGGGAATAGAGGAAATCAAGGGAATCAACAATAGCGTCTCCAAGGAAATTGGGGCAATCAACAAGGCGGTGGTAATTGGAATAATAACAACCAACAACAAGGTGGTAGCAATTGAAACAACAACAATTGGGGTAACCAAGGAAACAATCAAGGCAATTGGAACGGGAATAATAATAAATGGAGCAACAACAACAATCAAAGAGGGTGGAATAATAGCGGAAATCAAGGCAACCGGGGGCAAGGCTTCCAAAGGCCCCCCATGTACCAACAACCGAACAATCCACCTCCGTTTCAACCTCAAGGGTCTAGTTCTTCGGGTAATGATATGGGAAGGATATAAATGATGTTCGAACAAATGATGAAGAAGAACCAAGGCTCCGATGCTCAATTGGCTTCCCACAATACCTCTATTCGGAACTTGGAGGTACAATTAGGCAAAATTTCTCAATCGTTGAATACTCGACCTAAGGGTGCTCTAACAAGTGATACGGTAGTGAACCCAAAAGGAGGTAACAATCATGTGATGGCGGTTACAACAACAAGTGGGAGAGGCGGTGATGTGCATGCCTCGAAAGGAAATCAAATTGTGGATGATGATGTTGGGTTCCAAGAAGATGTAAGTCCTATGATAGTTGAAGATGTGGTTGAGACCATTGAGAACAATAAGGTGAGGATAGATATCGATGAGGCCGAGGTGGTAACACAAGATGCCGTGAACCCGTCTAGGGAACACGTGATTGATATGCCCGAGCCGGTGGTGCCCAAAGTCAAGGCACCTTTGCCTAGACCACCTCCACCTTATCCTTAACGGTTAGCAAAGCAAAAGAGTGACAATCAATTCAAAAAGTTCATTGACATGATGAAGAGCATCAAAATCAATATCCCTTTGGTTGAGGCACTTGAGCAAATGTCAGGGTATGCAACGTTTATGAAAGATTTGGTAACAAAGAAGAGGTCAATAGAGTATGAAACAATTAAGATGACTTATCAAGTGAGTGCTATCGTGCATTCTATGGCCCCGAAACTTGAGGACTCCGAAGCTTTTACTATCCCTTGCACTATCGGTAGTGCGGATTTTGCCAAGGCATTTTGTGATTTGGGGGCTAGCATAAATTTGATACCTTATTCAGTCTTCAAGACTTTGGGAATCGGGCAACCTAGGCCAACCTCAATGAGACTTCAAATGGCGGATCGATCAATGAAGCGACCCTTGGGCATAATTGATTATGTTCTTGTCCGTGTTGATAAATTCATATTGCCGGCCGACTTTGTCATATTGGATTGTGAGGTGGACTTTGAAGTGTCGATTATTCTTGGGAGACCTTTCCTAGCTACGGGGAAGGCCTTGGTTGATGTTGATGTGGGTGAGTTGACATTCCGAGTGGGAGAGGAGAAGGTGGTATTCCATGTTTGCAAATCAATGAGACAACCCAATAGCACGGATGTGTGTTCATTTGTGGACATTGTCACAGCTGTGATAGTGGATGACACAAGTTCCGTGATAAATGTTGAAGATCCTCTTGAGGCCGTGCTTCTTAACATGGATGTCGATGATGATGCTAGTAGAGTGGAGTGCGTGAATGCATTGCATGGTATGGGTTCATATTCATATGAGCCTAGGAAGTTATATTTGGATCTTGAAAACCACAAAACTCCAGCAACAAAGCCACCGATTGAGGAGCCACCGGTGTTGGAGTTGAAGCCACTTCCTCCACACCTCAGGTATGAATTCTTGGGTTCAAATTCTACTTTACCTATTATTCTCTCGTCTTGCTTTACTAACGTGGAGGTTGACACCACTTTGGCGGTTCTCCAAAAGTGCAAAAAGGTGATTGGATAGACATTGGCCGATATTCGGGGTATAAGCACCGACTTTTGCATGCATAAAATCATCTTGGAGGAGGATGCAAGGCCTTCAATTGAACATAAAAGAAGACTAAATGAGGTGATGCAAGAAGTGGTAAAGAAAGAGGTTACCAAGTGGCTTGACGCCGATGTGGTTTATCCAATTTCCGATAGCTCATGGACCTCTCCGGTCCAATGTGTGCCAAAGAAAGGACAGATGACGGTGGTGACAAATGAAAACAATGAACTTATTCCCACTCGGACCATTACCAAGTGGAGAGTTTGTATGGACTACCGGAAACTCAACAAGGTGACCCGCAAGGATCATTTCCCCTTGCAATTCCTCAATCAAATGCTTGATCGCCTTGCGGGGTGAGCTTTCTTTTGCTTTTTGGATAGGTACTCGGGCTACAATCAAATATTAATTGCCCCGAAGTACCAAGAGAAGACCACTTTTACATGCCCCTATGGTACATTTTCTTTCTCCCGGATGCCATTCGAGTTGTGCAATGCTCCGGCGACCTTCCAATGTTGCATGATGGCTATTTTCACCAACATGGTGGAAGAATTATTGGAGGTATTTATGGATGACTTTAGTGTGGTTGGGGACTCCTTTGAAGAATTCTTGGTAAATTTGGATAGAGTCTTGGCTCGATGTGAAGAAACTAACCTAGTTCTTAATTGGGAAAAATGCCATTTTATGGTTGAAGATGGTATAGTGTTGGGTCACAAGATTTCTAAGCATGGGATTGAGGTAGACAAGGCTAAGATCGAGGTGATTTCAAGGCTCCCTCCACCACTTATGTCAAAGGGGTGAGGAGTTTTCTTGGGCATGCCGGGTTCTACCGGCGGTTTATCAAAGATTTCTCGAAGGTTGTGAATCCACTTTGAAAGTTGCTAGAGAAAGATGCCAAGTTTGTTTTTGATGAAAAATGCATGGAGGCCTTTGAACTTTTAAAGCACAAGTTGACCACAGCTCCTATCATCACCACACCTAATTGGAGTTTGCCATTTGAACTAATGTGTGATGCAAGTGACGTTGCGATGCGGGTGGTGTTAGGTCAACGGGTTAACAAAATGTTCCATCCCGTGTATTATGCAAGTAAGACTATGAATGAAGCTCAAGGAAATTACACGGTGACAGAGAAGGAGTTATTGGCCATTGTATTTGCCATGGATAAATTTAGGCCTTATCTTATGGGGGCCAAGGTGATTGTGCACACGGACCATGCCGCCCAAAGGTATTTGATGACCAATAAGGATTCCAAGGCAAGATTGATGAGATTCTTCAAGAATTTGACTTAGAAATAGTGGACCGGAAGGGAAATGAGAATCAAGTTGCAGACCATTTGTCTAGGTTGGAGGAAGAAGGGAGGCCATGTGATGGCCTTGAAATAAATGATACATTCCCAGACGAGCAACTTCTTTCCATGTCAATGTGTGACATGCCATGGTTCGCGGACATCGCCAACTTCATTATGATCGGAATTGTCCCGTGTGAGCTCTCTTTCAACCAAAGGAATAAACTCAAGCGGGATAGTTTGGATTTTTATTGGGATGATCCGTACTTGTTTAAAATTTGCACGGATGGTGTGATTAGAAGATGTGTCCCAGAAGGTGAACAATTGAGCATTTTGGAGGATTGTCACTCCTCCCCCTATGGTGGCCATCATGAAGGGGTGAGGACGGCTTCAAAGGTCTTGAGTTGCGGTTTCTATTGGCCGACTTTGTTTAAGGATGCTAGTGATTTGGTAAAGGGATGTGATGCATGCCAAAGAGCCAGCGAAATTTCAAAAAGGGACGAGATGCCCCTCAATACGATTCTCGAGGTGGATATTTTTGATGTTTGGGGCATCGATTTCATGGGTCCTTTCGTGAGCTCTTATGGGAACACTTATATTCTCGTGGCAGTGGACTATGTCTCAAAGTGGGTTGAAGCCATGGCTTCACCTAACAATGAAGCCCGGAGTGTTGTGGCATTTTTGAAAAAGAGTATCTTTACAAGGTTTGGCACTCCTCGTGCTATCATTAGTGATGGGGTGTCTCACTTTTGCAACAAGGCTTTTGATTCATTGCTTGCCAAGTATGGAGTAAATCACAAAGTGACTACCCCCTATCATCCTCAAGCTAGTGGTCAGGTGGAAGTCTCCAATCGAGAAATAAAGGGTATCTTGTCCAAGACGGTCAATGCTAATAGGAACCAGACAGCTTACAAGACCCCAATTGGTATGTCCCCATACCGGTTGGTGTTTGGGAAAGCTTTCCATCTTCCGGTCGAATTGGAGCACAAATCTATGTGGGCCTTGAGGAAGTTGAACTTGGAATGGGATGTTGCGGCGAATCTCTATGTTGAACAAATTAATGAGCTTGATGAGTTTAGATTTCATGCCTACTCCAGCTCGTCCTTGTATAAGGACAAGATGAAGTATCTTTACGACAAATATGCTCGGGGAAAGGAATTCAAAGTTGGTGATATGGTTCTTCTTTTCAACTCCCGGTTACATATGTTTCCGGGAAAGCTCAAGTCAAAGTGGAGTGGGCCATTTGAAGTTGTGTTCATGACCCCATTTGGTGCTCTTGATCTAAGGAACAAGAATGATGAAATATTCAGAGTCAATGGACATCGTGTCAAGCATTATCTTGGGAAGATTGATGCTAGCCACGTGGTAGCTATGGTTCATTTCAAATGATGTGTTGGTAACCCGCATCGTGCCGCGACATTAAATCAGGCCCTTCTTGGGAGACAACCCATGTCTTGTCCTTTCTCTTTGATTTTTCTTTGTAGTTTAGGATTTTTGAGCTAATTGGTTGTGAGATGTTGTAGGGATTGTGTTGATGCAGTGCAAAACAAGTTGAAAAATATTGCACAGCCTCTGAAGTTTGCCAGTGCGACCGCGGTACACATTGTGCAGACTGCATTGGCATGAGAAAAAATGAGGTGCTCTATGAAGTTTTCCACCGCAGCCGCATTCCATTTAGTGCGGTCTGCGGTGGGCCTCCACGGCCGCAGTCTGCTTTTGTGCGGTCCACAGAGGCTGCCTACTGAAACTTCACTTAAACAATTCCAGCGCGGTGCGCGGTCTCTTTTGTGCGGTCGCGCTGGTAGGTGAGTATGGGTCCCGCGGTTTGTCTATAAATAGACCCCAAGGGTCATCTTTTACCCTTTTCAACCTCTAAACTCTCAGAGCCTAAAATCATTGTTCACTCTTTACCGAGTTCGTGATTCTTGCTTAAGATTGTTTAAATTGCACTTTATCTTTACATCTGGTAATGTTTCACTCATCTCTTGTTCATTTAGTGATTAATTTTTGTTTTATTTTCTTACATTTATCCTATAACTTCTGTTTCTTCCCATTTTTCTTTATTTTTTTAGTTTAGATCATTTTGCATGTTATTTCTGGGCTGCTTAATGTGCATATTGAGTGGGCAAATGAGTAGGGACAAAGTAGGTGTAAAAATTTGAACAAAAATTGCAAAAAAATGCAACCCTAACTTAGCGCCTGTAAACCCTAATCTTCGCTGCCCGCGGTCACCTTAGCGCAGTCTGTGGTGCCCTGACGCGGTCCGTGTTGCCTTTCTGTGCGGACCGCGGTGTTCATTGACTGCAAGTTGACTTGATCCAGTGCGACCGCATTGCAATTTTGTGCGATCCGCGCTGGCTTACCGCGACCGCGACCCCGTTTTGTGCGAACCGCGGTGGGGAGATTCAGAGAGCTGATATTCTGGGCCTTTGCCCAGTGCGGACAGCGGACGTCTTTGTGCGGTCCGCGGTGCCTCCAACGCGGCCGCACTCCTATTTGTGCGGGCCGCGGTGTAATGTTCTGCAACTTGTGCTGCAACTGTGTACTGCACTTATGTTTGTAATCTATTTCATTCACCTGTTTCACTGCTTGTGCTTAAACTAACAATGTTAGATGCGTGTCTTTGTAAATAATAGTTAAACAACGAGGTGGAAAGGGATCACAACAACAACCCGGGAGAGGTGGTTCCTCCCGAGGGGGTAATGTCAATAGAGTAGCAAAATTCACTCCCCAGGCTCGGGAGAACATAAAAAAGACTCGGAAGCTGATAAGAGCTGCAGATAGAGCTGCTTCTCATTCCTCGGGGAGTGAGTATGTGCCATCCAAGGACATCTCCTCCGACTCAGCCCCAACTCACATAACCAACCCCCTCGACCTAACTGATACCCCTCCAGCATCAACCACTATCAAGAGGCCGGTAAATGTAGTTTCTGATTCATCTGACGAGTCAGCAGCCGGTAGTGGGAACGACTCCACCTCCCCCACAGCTTCATTATCTAGGGAGAGTGCAAGCGGAGATGAGGGTGGTGAGACTCAGGTTAGGGGAATTGCACGAACTAGGAAAGCCGAAGAGTGGGAAGATAGATTCGTGAGCCAAGTGGCTTACCACAAGTTTAGAGAGTGGTGGCCGGTGAGGAAATTGATACCGGAGAGGAGCTTTATTGACAATGACCTCTTACCCCACAACCTTAATGTGCAGAGGGATTTTAGAACTAGAGTGGGCTAGGAGTTTTTCATGTAGAAGTGCATCGATGAAAATGAGCACATGGTCAGGGAATTCTACTCTAATGTGGCCCACATCGTCAAAGATACTAAGGTGACCAAAGTTAGAAACAAAACGATGTTATTTGACGGGAATTCTCTGAATGAGTATTTGGGGTTTAGGGATGAAGATGAGTCTCTCTATCTGGCCAAGTTAGCGATGGGTGAGGAAGTCCTTCCTTGGTTGACCCGGTACTTGGCAATCTCAGGTACTGTTCCAGGGTGGTTGCAAGCAGGGGCAAAAATATTCCAGAAGACCTTCAACTTTGAGGCTAGGGGGTGGTTGACTTTTGTGTGCAGTCGACTTGATCCCACTACCCATGATCAGACTATTCCACTTCCCCGGGTTGTTCTTGTGGTATCTATCATGGCTGAATACCCTATAAACGGGGGCAATGTTATGTCCCGCGTTATTTCTATAGTGGGGCTTGAGCATGACTGGAATTATCCTTTTCCCAACACCCTTACTATGTATTTTCGGGACATGGAGGTGGAGAAGAAAAGATATGATGTAAAAACCAAACCTGTGGCTCCTTATTCTTGGTACAGTATGCAAGGCCCGGACAACCCTAAACACAAGAGCTACCAACCCCCTGCCTCCGCCCCAACTGGCCAGTCTGAGGAGTCATTTGCGGTGGAGCCTTCTATCGAGCCTTCCACCATGCCTACTGCCACTACAGTTGAGGACTTGCCTCCAGGACCTTCCTCTATTGCTGGTCCCAATACTTCAGCTGGCCCGGGAATCCCATCTTCCAGGAAACATCCCATCACTGCCCATTAGCTGAGCCAGGCACTTAATAGCATGAACAACTGGATGTCAACTGCAACATCCAAGTTGTCTACTCTATCTTCCACTATTGAGACTCAATCTGCACCACAGACAACTCAGATCCCTCAGTCTATTGAGGACACACTGAAGAAGCTCCTGGAGAATCGGGAAAAGAGGATGAAGACACAGGATGCCTTGTCTAAGGCAGTGGAGTCACAGGGCAAGGCCTTGAAGGAGCTTGCCCGAGAGCACCGGAAGATGAGGAAATCACGGGCTTCCAAGGAGTCTGTGAAGGAGCTCAAAGCAGATGTGGACAAGCTATTGATGGACCAGATGCCTCTAGACTTGCTATTCGGGGACCCAGCCCCAGCAGCAGCACCGGTAGCAGAGCCACAACAGGAGCAGGCACCCAAGCTGCCAAGGAAGAAGATGAAGCTCCCCAGTACAGCTGATGCAGTTATTGAGGTGGCAGTCCCATAAGAGGTCTCCACCAGTTTGCCACATGAGGCACCTGACATCCAGCCGGTCCAGGAACAGGCCCCAGTCCCAGTAACTGAGCAGCAGGAGACCGATAACCAGTCTGAGATTCCCGCACATACATAGGACATGGGGACCACTGATGATCCCATGCAGACGGACCAGGCTTAGCGAGCCCCTATATCCTTTCTTGTGACTTTTTATGCTTATTTTGATAGTTGGCATTGGGGACAATGCCAGCTTTTATTCGTGAGGGTGCGCCCTACTTTTTTGTTTTATCTGGATGACTGTATATATTTGACTTAGTTTATGTTTATGTGATTTTATATTTTGGTCTATATATAACTTTACATTTAGCTACTTTTATCGTACTTTTTATTCTCTCTTTCTTCTGTATATAAAGTTACATTTTTGTACATATTCATCCCCCGTTGTATATTCTAATCCCCTATTGTAAATATTCACTCTATTTTCTATTTTCGTAAAAAAATTTCATTTTTAGCTTCGTATTTAGGCTCGCAGCCCTTTGTTTTATTTTCGGCATTTTCAATAAACCCTTGGTTTTCTTAATGCCACGGTTCTTTCCAAGGGTGGAGTATTGTGTGAACTGGGTGGCTCTTCCCGATGATGGATGGAGTGACAACCTTCTTAAGGGTTTGAGTCCATTTTTTATTTTTCTTTTGTTTTTAGTAGGTTTTAGTTAAGGGTACTTCAAGCATAGCTTCACTTAGGCCTAACACATTTGCCTTTGATCCCATGGTCAAAGACAAGTGGTTGTGTTTAGGATGGTGAAAGTAGTGACCTTGAGACTCTTGTGTTGACCAAACAAACATCATGTGGTCTTTCGGAACCATTGTGTGCTCAATCGTATCTAAGGTTGTTGTGGGCCCTCGACTCTATGCCTTTAGCAATCCTTGAGTGTGTGCGGTAAGAAATTGAATTATGAGTCTGAGTCCCGAGCCAATGGTCTAGAACTTGCCCTGAATATTTGTTGAGGCAAAATTTTGAGTGAAATTCGACTCGAGAAGTGATTATAGGCTCTCCTTGATCCAAATGATAAGTTTAACAATTCCATAGCCTACCAATGAGATAATCCCTAGCTAACCCTTTTGAGCCTTAAACCTTCTTCTTTCAAGAACCAATGCTACAAGCCTATACCCGTCCTAAATTCTACCCTCTCTTGGCACCCACATCTTCCCTCGAGTAATAGCAAAGTCTAAGTTTGGGGGAGAGACAAGAAAGGAAATAAAAAGGGGTAAAAGGTACAAAAGCAAAAGAAAAGGAAGGCAATGAAAAGAAAGAAAAGAAAAAGACAAAAAGAAAGCCCAATGAGAAAAAGAATAAAAAGGGATTCAAGAAAAATAAAAGTGAAAAAGGTGTGGAAAAAGTAGAAAAGGGAGAAATGTTTTGAATTGCATAAGAAAGAGTGACAATGTGTCTCTCTAACCTCTTGGAAGAGGTGAAATGACTCAAAGAGTCAAGTGAATTGTGCCAATGAATCAAAAGAAGTGCTTAAGGAAAGATTAAACCCACTTGAAAAAAAGCATATCCTACCCTTACCCAAAAGCCTTCACATTAACTCCACAAAAGCCCTATATGATCTTGAGTTGAATGACGCCCGCATTAGTGGATACTTACATGAGGGTCAAGCATATGGTACCTAGAGCCGTACTTGTGACCTTTCCTTGAGAGAGACAAGTGAACTCCCATTAACCTCGGTTTGTGTGCGTATACTCTAAAAGGTGACGTTTGCTTAGGGAGATTTGAGGATGTATGAGTTTGGGATCCACAGTGACCAAAGTAATTGAGAGAGTTCTTTGATGTAATGAGTCAATTCTTGATGCTCTTGT
>MU728025.1:52619-78699 GCA_026770625.1 Nicotiana glauca | reverse complement strand
TTTATAAACATGATTCTAATCCAGCTAGAGGAAACAAGTAAACACGTAATTCCTTCATAGGTAAATTTCCAGAGTTTCTCTTTGAATATAATCCAAATATTTTTAAGCCACAAAAGGGCAATAATAACTTAATGAAGTTCGAGACAACAACTCAGACATGCGCAAATCATGCCGAGGTCGACGGCCCGCTCCAACAGAAATATAAATTGTGCACTGCCGAGGGTCGAGCGGCACGAACCATAGATGCATCTATTCTCACCGAGGCGTTCGGCCTGTTCCATAAATAAACACATATCCTGCTTGCGAATCATCCATGCGACACATGCACACATAAAATACATGCTCAATCAGTCACATAAGAACTTATCGGGGAATATTTGTTCAAATAAAACCAATTCTCCTTTAACAATTTAAGAAATGAAGTTTAATCCTTTTAGAAATTTACTTACTAATTCGATGTGAGTTAAGCAATTCAAGCTACCAATGATTCACAATTAATCCATGTACAACATGCTTTTGGGTCCTAACTACCCGGACAATAGCATAATAGTAGCTACGCACGGACTCTCATCACCTCGTGCGTACGTAGCCCCCACAAATAGGAGCACATAATTAATTACTTCACCTATGGGGTAAATTCCTCCTCACATGATTAGAAAGGAGACTCACCTCGCTCCGAAGACTCATAACCAGCATATTACATTCTCCCGAAGGCTTGAACCGATGCACAATGCACCAAAAATGGCCAATTAACGACAAACTAATGAGAACATGCTCAAATACTTGTTAGAAATTCAAATTACAAAGATTCCCAACTCCGCTTAGTGAAATGACCAAAATACCCTCGGTCCTACGTGCCCCGATTCTAAAATTTCTCGAAGACGAAGGTTACCCATGACCTTAGGAACTCAAATATATGATTTTCTCCTAATTCCATACTCAAAATCATGGTCAAATTCGAAGAAATGTAAATTCCTAGGTTTTCCACCAAAACCCCAAATTTCTATAATTTCCTTGCCTAAATCCATGTATAAACAACTCAAAGCTAGCATAAATTACTTAGCTCATGACAAGTGACGAAAATGGCACCTCCAAGCTGCTCCCCATCGACTCCAATGGAAGAAAAATGGGGTTGAAATGAACCGAACCCCGAAATATAAAACATCTCACTGCCCCAGCTGCTTCCATTTTTGCGGAAATAGTTCCGCTTCTGCGACTTTTCGCCGCTTCTGCGGCTTTGGGCAAAAGGAAGCTGATCGCTTCTGCGGTCTGGGGGCTGCTTAAGCGGAACCACTTCTGCGGTCCCTGGGCCGCTTTTGCGATTTCCTTGGACCTGGCCCCCTTCTGCTTCTGCGAGCGTTTGACCGCATCAGCGGTATCGCTTCTGCGGTCCAAGAACCGCAGATGCGGTTATGACAGAAGCAACAAATCTCAAGCCTTCCCAAATTCCACTTTTCAATCCGTTAACCACCTGGAATTCACCCGAGGCTCCCGGGACCCCAACCAATCATACCAACCAGTCCCAAAACACATTATGGACTTGCTCGAGGCCTCAAATCATAACAAACAACACTAAAACCATGAATTACACCCCGATTCAAGCTTTATGAACTTTGAACTTTCCAACTTCTATTTCCGATGTTTAAACCTATCAAATCACGTTCGATTGACCTCAAATTTTACACACAAATCATATTCGACATTACGAACCTACTCCAACTTTCAGAATCAGATTCCGACCCCGATATCAAAAAGTCAACCTCCGATCAAACTTCTCAAAACCTTCAATTTTTTATCTTTAGCCAAATGGCTTCAAAATGACCTATGGGCCTCCGAATTCACTTCCGATCGCGCTCTCAACTCCAGAATTACCATACAGAGCTATTCCCAGTCTCGGAATTCCAAACGGACATCGATAACACTAGAATGCACTTCCAACCAAACTTATGAAATTTCTTCCAAAATGCTAACTTCCACAATAGGCGCCAAAACGCTCCCGGGTTATCCAAAACCCAATCCGAGCATACGCTCAAGTCCAAAGTCATCATACAAACCTGCTGGAACCTTCAAATCCTGATTCCGAGTTCGTTTACTCAAAATTCCAATCCTAGTTCAGTCTTTCAACTTTAAGCTTCTCAAATGAGAATTTTCATTTAAATTTAACTCCGATCTTCCTGAGTTTAAATATTGACCATGCGAACAAGTCACAATACCTGAAATGAAGCTGCTCAAGGTCTCAGACTGCTGAACGACGCACTAGGGCTCGAAACGACTGATCGGGTCGTTACAGGGATGTTGCTTTGATGGAGATTCGACTTCTGTTCATATAATGGAGATTTCTGTTTATACAATGGAGATCGACACTTCTGTTCACATAATGGAGATTTCTATTTACATAATGGAGATCGACTTTTGCGTATACAGTGGATATTTCTGTGTATACAATGGAGACTAACTAGGGTAGTCCCTTCATTACTTCGGCCTAGAGACCGTGTTGATGGACCGAGGTGATGAATTCCGCTTAGATACATAGGGTATCCCCTTCGTCGCCTCATTAAAAACCTCCCTGAGAAAACCCAATCGGGACAAAACTCGGGTGAGGGAAAAAGAGTACGACTTAGGAGACGCCTTTCAGAAGTTGAAGTACTTGAGGTGGGCGACGTTCCAATTGTTTTGGAGTGATTTTCCCTCCATTGTTTCCAATTGGAATGCTCCTTTATTTGCGGCTGCTGTGATTTTATACGGTCTGTCTCAGTTGGTTCCCAACTTTCCCTCATTTGGGTCTTTCGATGCCAGTGTTTTGGCCTTGAGGACATAGCCGCCAACTTTGAGTGATCTTACTTTGGCTTTTCTGTTGTAGTATCTCTCTTCCTGTTGTTTCTGGGCTATCATTCTTATATAGGCCATATCTCTCCGTTCTTCGACTTCATCAAGGTCTTGTAACCTACTTTCGTCGTTATCCTCCCCACTGATATGGGAGTATCTCAGGCTTGGTTCCCTGACCTCGACAGGTATGACTTCATCGCTCTCATAGACCAGTGAGTAAGGCGTTTCTCCCGTGCTGGACTTTGGCGTTGTTCGGTATGCCCATAGTACTTCAGACAGTAATTCGGGCCATATCCCTTTAGCTTCCTCGAGCTTCTTTTTCAATTTGTTCAATATTACTTTGTTGGAAGACTCGGCTTGACCGTTGGTAGCTGGGTGATACGGAGTGGAGAGTATCCGCTTGATGTGCCATATTTCGAAGAACTCAGTCGTTTTCTTTCCGACGAACTAAGGCCCATTGTCGTAGCTGATTTCTTTGGGGATGCCGAATGGCATATAACATTTTTCCATATAAAAGCTATGACCTCCTGTTCGCATATTTGGGCGTACGCACCTGCTTCCACCTATTTAGAGAAATAGTCAGTTAAAACAAAAAGGAAACGTACCTTTCCTCATCCAGCCTGCAGGGGGCCGATTATGTCCATCCCCTATTTTATGAAGGGCCATGGCGAAGTGACTGAATGGAGGAATTATCCCGCTTCATGTATCATGGGGGCATATTTTTGGCACTGCTCGCATCTCCGGACATAGTCTGCTGCTTCTTTTTTCATAGTAGGCTAGTAATAGCCAGTGCAGATGAGGCATCAGACGAGGGCACGGTTCCCAGTATGGGCACCGTAATGGCCATTGTGCACCTCATCCAGTACTTATCTTGTTTGGTGCGGCCCGAGGCATTTAGCGAGGGGGCCGCCGAACGTTGTTTTGTAGAGGTCGTGATTTACCAGGCTATATCAGGCAGCTTGCCCTCAGAGTTTCTTGGCTTCTTTTTTGTCTTGCAGGAGTGCTCCATCCTGCAGATAGGATACAAGGCGGTTGCGCTAGTCCCAGGTTAATGTAACAACCAAACCGGTCATTTTGAGCCCTAGCGCGTCATTCAGCAGTCTTAGGCAATGAGTAGCTTCATTTCAGGTATTGTGACTTTTACGTGTGGTCGGAATTTAATTTCGGGAAGTCCAGAGTTGATTTGGAAGGAGAATTCTTGTTTTGGAAGCTTAAAGTTGAAAGAATGAACTAGGATTGGAATTTTGAGTAAACAACCTCAAAATCGGGATCTGAAGGTTCCAGCAGGTTCGTATGATGATTTCGGACTTGGGCATATGCCCGGATTGGGTTTTGGATAAACCGGGAGCGTTTTGGAGACTATTGTGGAAGTTAGCATTTTGGAAGAAATTTCTTAAGTTTGGCTTGAAGTGCATTTCAGTGTTATCGATGTCCGTTTGGGATTCCGAGTCTAGAAATAGCTCCGTATGGTGATTCTGGAGTTGAGAGCGCGATCGGAAGTAAATTCGGAGGTCCGTAGGTCATTTTGAAGTCATTTGGCTAAAGATAGAAAATTGAAGGTTTTGAGAAGTTTGACCGGAAGTGGACTTTTTGATATCGGGGTCGGAATCAGATTTCGATTGTTGGAGTAGGTCCATAATGTCAAATATGACGTGCGCAAAATTTGAGGTCAATCGGACGTGATTTGATAGGTTTAAGCATCGAAAGTAGAAGTTAGAAGTTCTAAAGTTCATAAAGCTTGGATTGGGGGGCTGATTCATGATTTTAGCATTGTTTGATATGATTTGAGGCCTCGAGCAAGTCCGTAATGTGTTTTGGGACTGGTTGGTATGATTTGTTGGGGTCCCGGGGGCCTCGGGTAGATTTCGGGTAGTTAACGGATCGAAATTGTGATTTTTGGATAGCTGAAGGATCTGGCTGCTGGTATTTTTGCTTCTGCGGTGGGTTAACCGCAGAAGCGGCCCTGCAGAAGCGGAAAGGGAGCCGCAGAGGTGATTTTTTGTCAAGGGTTCAAGGACCGCAGATGCGGTCAAGGTTCCACAGAAGCGGGACCGCATCTGCGGAGAAGTGGTCGCAGAAGCGGATGAGGTCGGCTCAGAGTGGACCACAGATGCGGCCAGATTTCCACTGAAACAGGACCGCATCTGCGGAGGGAATATTGCAGAAGCGAGAAAAGGCAGCCTAGGGTGGACCGCAGAAGCGGTATTATATCGGCACCTGCGGAACCGCCGAAGCGGTCATAGGACCGCAGGTGCGGAAATACCTGGAGGCAGAAGGTTATTTTAACTCGGGGTTTGGTCATTCTTCCCCCATTTTTCGCTTGGCATGGGCGATTTTGGGGAGCGTCAAGAGGGGATCTTCTTCATCTACGACAAGGTAAGATATCCCCACTTATTATGAGTTAAATACATCATTTATATGGATTTAAGCATGAATTGTGAAGAAATATTTGGGGTTTTGGTAGAAAGACCTAGAAATTATATTCTTCGAACTTAGCCACGATTTTGGGTATGGAATTTAGAGAAAATTATATATTTGAGTTCCTAAGGTCATGGGTAATCTTTATCTTCGAAAAATTTTGGATTCCGGGCACGTGGGCCTGAGGGAGTTTTGGTCAACTTTTTGATCGGTGTTAGGAATTGCTATAAATTAGATTGTAATGAATAATTGAGCATATATTAATGGATTTGCGTAACCGTTGGCTAGTTTTGGAGCGTGGTGCATCAATTAGAGTCTTCAGAATGGCGTGGAATGCCGGTTATGGATCTTCGAAGCAAGGTGAGTCTCCTTTCTAACCTTGTAAGAGGGAATTGTCCCCATAGGTAAAATAATTGATTATGTGCTCCAATTTGCAGGGGCTACGTACGCACGAGGTTACGAGAGTCCGTGAATAGCTACTATTATGCTATTATCCGGGTGGTTAGGACCCAAAAGCATGTTATACCTGGATAGTTTATAAACCCATTGATAGCTTGAATTGCTTAAATCACATTGAATTGGTAAGTGAATTTCTAAAAGCATTAAACTTCATTTCTTAAAATTTGTTAAAGGAGAATTGGTTTTATTTGGATAAATATTCCCCGATAAGTTTTTAATTGATTGATTGAGCATGTATCCATATGTGCACCTACGTCGCATGCATGATTCGCGAGCAGGGTATGTGTTTATTTATGGAACAGGCCGAACGCCTCGGCAGACTAAATAGATGCATCTATGGTTCGTACTGTTCGACCATCGGCAGTGCACAATTTACATTTCTGTTGGAGTGGGCCGTCGACCTCGGCATGATTTGCACATGATATATTTTGTTTCCTGAGAATTCTAAATGTTGATATTGCCTTTCATGGCTTGATAGAAATTGATAAGATAATGAAAAGAAAACCTTGAAAATCCTTTATTATTTGTTAAAGGTGTTTACCTATTTTCCGGCTTCGCGCGTTAAAATTACTATATAAATCCATGATTTCCTCACATTTTTAGTATATTGTTAATTGACCTCTAGTAAGTGTCGAAGTTGACCATCTCGTCTCTACTTCTTCAAGATTAGACGGGATACTCATTGAGTACACGTTGTTTACGTACTCATACTACACTTCTATGCATTTTTGTTGCACAGGTATATGTAACCCTAGTGGCCTACTGGGTGTAGCAACGCGGATGATTCTGGGACTAGGTGAGTTGCATTATTCGAGGTCACCCGCAGCTAGTATAGTCCCTTTCAGTATATTGTATTTGTTTCTGGTCCACTGTATTTCGGACGGATGTTGTATTTTATTTCCTTATCTGTAGATGCTCATGTACTTGTGACACCGGGTTCTGGGAGGTTTTTTGGATTATTCAGTATTAAGTCTTTTATCGACTTTATTTTTATTTTTGTAAAAGTTTTATTATCTAATATTTAACGTATAAGAAAAATGATTTTCGCAAATACTAAAACTGGAATATAATTATGCATTCCTGGTTGGCTTGCCTGACAGGTTCCGGCGCCACCACGACCCTTAGTGGATTTTGGGTCGTGACAACATGGTATGAGAGCACTAGGTTCCTAGGGTCTCACGAGTCATGAGCAAGTCTAGTAGAGTCTCGCGAATTGGTACAGAGACGTCTGTAATTATCCTCGGGAGGCTGAAGGACTGTTAGGTGTACTTCCCTTCTTGATTGCTTGTCGTGCGATTTGATTCATGTGGGGCTTACGCCTTTGTCTCCTTCCTACTCAATCTTATGCGATGCGAAGCGCTTGTTATGAATCGAGAGTTTAAGAATTTTAATAGCACTACGAATGCGGTGCGGGTGTTTCTCCCTGCGGGGTTATTTGAGCTATTATCGTCGCCTTGTGGAAGGATATTCTATTGTTTCGGCTCAGCAGTGCTACTTTTGAGAGATCTGAGGTTAGGCACAAGTTGCCATGATGCTTATGAACGAATGTTGCGCAGTAGTGATATGATGGTAGGATGATTGCCTACGTGTCGGGGCAGTGAATGACTTGAAGGGAAGTTTACTAAGTGCATAATCAAGAGATTTAGTATTTTATTCCCGGGAGGGGAAAGACAATCAAACTAAGGATGGTCAGATGTAGGCTAGTGGAAGTAATGAGGCCTGGTAATTGCAAGCGTTGTAGAGTTTTCTTCTATGATGGGATGTCGTTGTCCTAATTGAACGTACTAAGTTTGTTGGTGTTATGATCTTCTACAATTTGCCTTTGGGGCAAGATATTGTGAAATAGTATCGGAGGTACAACCGTCAAATATCGCAGGGTGTGGTGGTTCAGGATTGAATCAGTATTTCTAATGTTGGCAGTTCGACGAAGATGACCTTCGGAAAAGTTTAAAGCTAGTAGCAATTTGTGGATTCAAGTGCTATAAAGATAAATTTTATTAAGGTAGCAACTGAACAACAAAAGATAAGAAAGACATGTGGGAAGTGTTAGGCGGAGTTTTAAGCTTCTAAAAGGCCAGTTTAGGAAGCGTAGGTCGAGCAGTTGATTAAAAAAGTGAGTTTACCCAAAGTGGGAGAGTGGCGGAGTTGCATATGGGCTTTGCAGTGGGATGACCACGTACCTTAAGGAGGGTTTGGAGCGATTTGAGAATATTAGGGCTTGGTTATTAGGGTCTACGGATCTAATTTGAAGTAGGGATTCTTGTGCGGCAGGAGATTTAATATAACGGAAATGAGCCGCTTAAATGAAGAAGGATGCATCATAACTTTGAATTGGAAGGGTGTTGCTGCACAGTTAAATGATGTCCACGAGGGGTAAATGAACCTGTGCAGCTATAGAGCGAGCTCAGGCTCAGGGGGTGTTATTGATGCCGTAATAATTGTACCCCGTGCGGCAGCGTTGGAAGATGCCGGGGAGTGCTTTTATAGGTGGGTTACCCAAGTGAGCAGGTTAGCGGTCGCGTGGTTGGCAAGGCTTCTGCGAAGAATTCTATCGGCTATATAGCAAAGGGATCGGTTGTTCAAATATGGTTGATGAGTTAGAATATAAGAAGTGGTTTTACAGAAAGATTTTGAGAACTTTGGCGGTTGATTGTGCAAGGTTATGTCAATAAGAGATAAAGAGGATAGGTGAGTTCCTGGTTTGTGAACTAATGTCTTCATGCTAAGTGGGAGAATCCCACCGCTTATGATTGGGTTGCATCATTAATTACTTGCAAAATTTTTGGCTATTAGCATACCGATGGGCTATTTCAACTACGAAAAGGACCATAAGTGGTAATTTAAGAAAATGAAGTATTAAAGGTGGGCTATCGTTGGCCATATTGGTCCATGTTCAGACTTGGGAAAAGATTCAGGATTTTGCCTTGTATAGATGCGGGTTCCCAGGGAAGTGATTCGGCGGGTTCTTCGCCAAGAGGGTATTCATGTGATGGAAGACTCATGGAGTTGATTATATTCGGGGCCAAGTCAGAGCGGTTGGCTCTCAGCAACGGCCCTAGTGGATTCAAATAGGTCAAGTGTGGTGCCTAATGGTTTCAAGCCTATATGTACGGTTAAGAACCAAGCTTGGTAGCAGTCTATGAAAAGAGGCACAAAATGTTCTATGATGTTTTGACTTGTGATGTGGCGATTGGGAGGTACGAAATGGTTCATGGGATTTGAGACAGCATGGTCTCGTGATTCAAGGCCACTCGAGATGAGTGCAGATGGAGTATGTTATGTGTTGGATGGAATTAGTATTATTTCTAAGGCAATCGGGGTGAATCAAAAGGGGATATGTTGGTTAGCCATAATTTAGTTGGCATGTTGGTGGTAGAGATCAACTCTTTCAGCACGATTAAGTTATGCAAGTGATCTGTGGCGGTGCGTATGAGGCTTGTGAGCCGCCATAGTTGATATTATTCTAAAGCATTCTACTGTTATGGCTTGTTATGTGGAAGTGGATTCCGGAAGGGCTATGGTGGCTTAGACCACTACTTAGAGATTTGCATATTCTACGGTTATGAAAATTTACCTATGTGTTGCTATGTTCCTCCTGAAGTGAGTTTAGTGAAAAGCTTTTATGTGATGAAGTGTTAACCTATTAGTGGTTCCGGAGTGATGATGAAGAATCATGTCCTATCGTATATCGGCACATTGGGTGCAGTGAGTGGTATGGGATTTGGAGTGAGGATCAAGGTTGCAGTCGGTATTGGTAAGGATGTCACGAGCTCGGATGAGCAGGAAGGGAGTTTCGATGTTCAAAGCAAGTTGGTATTGTCTGCAGCGTCGCCTGAGATCGGTGTTCTGTGAGAAAGGCTTTGCATCCTGGTTAAGGATTCTTGATCATTTTTCAGCGTTAGTGCGGCAGGTGGTTTGGATATACGAACCTGTTATGTGTTTTGGAAGGTTGTGGGAGCGTGTCCCACAGGAAGGTTGTATAGGTGTGGCATGTAGTCACTCGATTGATTTAAGAATGTATGAGGATTGTGGTAATGTCATTAATTTGGGAATTTATGCTTGGAGGGCACTCTGTTTATTGGGTTGTGGACTGCGGATGAGTACTCCAGTTATGATGGTTGTCCTTGTGTGTTATGAGAAGAGGGAAATTAGTATGGACCTTTGAAAGGTTATTGGCTTAGTTTGATATGATCAGGATCAACTTGAGTTCGGTGGATGGATTTAAATGTGAATTTGGGCTCTATGTCAGGCCAGTTGTGTTCATTTCAGTAATGCGCTCCTTATGGAGTAGTCAGGGTTTTATTTCATTATCAGATATTTCATGTAGTGATGCATTGCGCCATGTGAGTTGTGAGACGGCTTGAGGAATTGCTTATGTGTTGGGGATCCGCGTAGAAATGATGTATTATGAGCAAGATGGCTCTTGAGATTCAGATTGTATATCGCACCTCAGTTGTGCTTGAGTTTTGTAGCTTATGGCGCTATATGTTCCCTCAGGGATGTTATTATGCATTTAGCATGCTTATGACCGATATTCGGTATTTTGTTGTAACGAGCAAATTTGGCTCAATGTGCATTTCCTTATGTGAGATCTATGTGTGGATCGGGTTGCACGCCGCAACAGTGTGATGTTGAATATAGTTTTCTATCCGCTATTTTTGCATGCCTTGCTTCCTATTTTCTAAGTAAAGTTTGTATTAGTGCGTGAGTTAGGTAATTCCTTCCAGAGTTCGTTTTCCTTTTGTATCGCGTTCGAATTGGTAGCCTATTGGCACATTGTAGCATCATATGGGACTTTTGGTCATGTCGGGGTGGCTTATTGCCTGAACAGTTCGTACTAGGTGAGTCGAGATCATTAGATTCAGGATCAGTGCAATCTGACTGTATTGAATATATTAAAGATCAAAGATCATTATTTGGTTCAGAATGTGGTAATTCTTCTTGTCAGAGTATAGACTCAATGATTGGGTGGCTCGGTAGTTGATTATGAATTTATGCACATCTCTTCCGTTGTGGCGGCATTGTAAGAGTTAGAGTAAGACCTGTGTATGTCATGGGGTGCAATGGGAGCACCAGATTCGTGGAATTTTGACTAAGTTGACCAGAAGGTGTTATTGTGGTCCGGTGAGTGAAGTGATGCTAGGTGTGAATTCAGCGAAGTTATGCAGCCACGTTTGCGTACAACGTGTAGTTATTGATATGATGAGCGCATGTTGGAAACAAGCCTAGCATTGAGTTCCGGATGTTGGAATTGGACTTTAAGGCGTATCTGCTTGAATAAAAGAGAATATTTTCAGAATTGATCGAGCTAATGTGCTCAACTGAGTTGTGGTAGCACGGGAAGGTGCATGAGAAGTTAAACAACGATTTCAGACCACTCCAGTGTAGTTCTCAGCACGTTCGAGGACGAACGTATATTTAAGTGGGAGAGAATATAGCGGCCCAACCGGTCGTTTTGAGCCCTAGCGCGTCATTCAGCAGTCTGAGGCCATGAGCAGCTTCATTTCAAGTATTGTGACTTGTACGTGTGGTCGGAATTTAATTTCGGGAAGTCCAGAGTTGATTTGGAAGGAGAATTCTTGTTTCGGAAGCTTAAAGTTGAAAGAATGAACTAGGAATGGATTTTTGAGTAAACGACCTCGAAATCGGGATCTGAAGGTTCCGGCAGGTTCGTATGATGATTTTAGACTTGGGCGTTTGCCCGGATTGGGTTTTGGATATCCCGGGAGCGTTTTGGCGCCTATTGTGGAAGTTAGCATTTTGGAAGAAATTTCTTAAGTTTGGCTTGAAGTGCATTTTAGTGTTATCAATGTCCGTTTGGGATTTCGAGTCTGGGAATAGCTCCGTATGGTGATTCTGGAGTTGGGAGTGTGATCGGAAGTGAATTCAGAGGTCCGTAGGTCATTTCGAAGTCATTTGGCTAAAGATAGAAAATTGAAGGTTTTAAGAAGTTTGACCGGAAGTGGAATTTTTGATATCGGGGTCGGAATCCGATTCCGAAAGTTGGAGTAGGTCCGTAATGTCAAATATGACTTGTGCACAAAATTTGAGGTCAATCGGACGTGATTTGTTAGGTTTAAGCATCGAAAGTAGAAGTTAGAAGTTCTAAAGTTCATAAAGCTTGGATTGGGGGTTGATTCATGATTTTAGCGTTGTTTGATGTGATTTGAGGCCTCGAGCAAGTCCGTAATGTGTTTTGGGACTGGTTATTATGATTGGTTAGGGTCCTGGGGGCCTCAGGTGGATTCCGGGTGGTTAACGAATTGAAATTGGGATTTTTGGACAGCTGAAGGATCTGGTTGCTGGTATTTTCACTTCTGCGGTGGGTTAACCACAGAAGTAGCCTCGCAGAAGCGGAAAGGGAGGTGCAGAGGCAATTTTTGGTCAAGGGTTCGAGGACCGCAGATACGGTCAAGGTTCTGCAGAAGCGGGACCGCATCTGCGGAGAAGTGGTCGCAGAAGCGGATGAGGTCGGCTTAGAGTGGACCGCAGATGCGGCCAAATTTCTGTAGAAGTGGGACCGCATCTGAGGAGGGAATATCACAGAAGCGAAAAAGGGTAGCCTAGGGCGGACCGCAGAAGCGGTATTATATCCGCACCTGCGGAACCGCAGAAGCGGTCATAGGACCGCATGTGCGGAAATATCTGGAGGCAGAAGGTTATTTTAACTCGGGGTTTGGTCATTCTTCCCCCATTTTTCACTTGGCATGGGCGATTTTGGGGAGCTTCAAGAGGGGATTTTCTTCATCTACGACAAGGTAAGATATCCCCACCTATTATGAGTTAAATACATCATTTATGTATGGATTTAAGCATGAATTGTGTAGAAAAATTTGTGGTTTTGGTAGAAAGACCTAGAAATTATATTCTTGGAACTTAGCCACAATTTTGGGTATGGAATTTAGATAAACTTAGATATTTGAGTTCCTAAGGTCATGGATAATCTTTATCTTCGAAAAATTTCGGATTCCGGGCACGTGGGCGTTTTGGTCAACTTTTCGATCGGAGTTAGGAATTGCTATAAATTAGATTGTAATGAATAATTGAGCATATATTAATGGATTTGCGTAACCGTTGGCTAGTTTTGAAGCATGGTGCATCAATTAGAGTCTTCTAAAGGGCGTGGAATGCCGGTTATGGATCTTCGGAGCGAGGTGAATCTCCTTTCTAACCTTGTAAGAGGGAATTGTCCCCATAGGTGAAATAATTGATTATGTGCTCCTATTTGCGGGGGCTACGTACGCACGAGGTGACGAGAGTCCGTGCGTAGCTACTATTATGCTATTACCCGGGTAGTTTGGGCCCAAAAGCATGTTATACTTGGATTGTTTATGATCCCATTGATAGCTTGAATTGCTTAAATCACATTGAATTAGTAAGTGAATTTCTAAAAGGATTAAACTTCATTTCTTAAAATTTGTTACAGGAGAATTGGTTTTTATTTGGATAAATATTCTCCGATAAGTTCTTAATTGACTGATTGAGCATGTATCCCTATGTGCACCTGCGTCGCATATATGATTCGCGAGCAGGGTATGTGTTTATTTATGGAACGGGCCGAATGCCTCGGCAGATTAAATAGATGCATCTATGGTTCGTGCTGTTCGACCCTCGACGGTGTACAGTTTACATTTCTGTTGGAGCGGGCCGTCGACCTCGGCATGATTTGCGCATGATATATTTTGTTGCTTGAGAATTTTAAATGTTGATATTGCCTTTCATGGCTTGATATAAATTGATAAGATAATGAAAAGAAAACCTTGAAAATCCTTTATTATTTGTTAAAGGTGTTTACCTGTTTTTCCGGCTTCGTGAGTTAGAACTACTATATAAATCCATGATTTCCTCACATTTTTAGTATATTGTTAATCGACCTCTAGTAAGTGTCGAAGTTGACCATCTCGTCTCTACTTCTTCGAGATTAGACGGGATACTCATTGAGTACACATTGTTTACGTACTCATACTACACTTCTATGCATTTTTGTTTCACAGGTATATGTAACCCTAGTGGCCTATTGGCCGTAGCAGCGCGAATGATTCTGGGACTAGGTGAGTTGCATTATTCGGGGAGACTCGCAGCTAGTATAGTCCCTTTCAGTATATTGTATTTGTTTCTGGTCCACTGTATTTCGGACGGATGTTGTATTTTATTTCCTTATCTGTAGATGCTCATGCACTTGTGACACCGGGTTTTGGGAGGATTTTTGGATTATTCAGTATTAAGTCTTTTATCAACTTTATGTTCATTTTTGTAAGATTTTTACTATGTAATATTTAACGTATAAGAAAAATAATTTCCGCAAATACTAAAACTGGAATACAATTATGCATTCCTAGTTGGCTTGCCTGACAGCGGTGTCTGGCGCCACCATGACCCTTAGTGGATTTTGGGTCGTGACAGTTAAGTTCAAGGAGAATACCTCGACGTGATCTATGGTTGAATGGAGGAGAGTGACCACATTTTCTTTGTTGATATTCTTGGTGGCCGCGGCTAGCTTGGCTAGGCCATCTGCTTCAATATTTTGTGCCCTAGGTATCTGCTCGAGGCGGCATTCGTCGAATTCCGGCATCAGCTTGTAGATCTCTGATTGTTACTTCTTTAGTCTTTGTTCTTTGATTTGGAAAGTCTCAGTGACTTGATTTATAATGAGTTGAGAGTCGCAGTGGAGGATGAGTCGCTGAGCTCCGTACTTGAGTGCTAACTTCATACCTGCAACCAGAGCCTCGTACTCGGCCTCGTTGTTAGTCATCTCGTGACATCGTATGGACTGGCAAATTACTTCATTTGTTAGGACTTCGAGGACCAGTCCCAATCCCAATCCTGAGGCATTCGAGGCACCGTCAGTATAGAGGGTCCAAAGGTCAGTATGAGTGGAGGCACGAAGGGCCTCTTGTTCTGACTCCGGCAAAATTTCCGCACTGAAGTCGGCGACAAAGTCGGTGAGTACCTGCGATTTAATGGCAGTTCGCGGGTGATACGTTATGTCGTGCTCGCTGAGCTCTATGGCCCATTTGGCGAGTCTGCCTGAGAGCTCAGGTTTATGCAGGATGCTCCTTAGGGGAAATGTTGTTATTACTTTTATGGGGTGACGCTGAAAGTAAGGTCTAGGCTTTTGCGAAGCTACGACTAGTGCCAGAGCCAGTTTTTCAAGGTGTGGATAACTCGTTTCGGCATCTATTAAGGTCTTAATGATATAGTAAATGGGGGATTGAGTACCTTTATTTTTGCGGACCAGGATTGCGCTGACGACGACTTCGAATACTGCTAGGTATACGAGTAGACATTCGCCTGGGTCGGCCTTGACGAGTAGTGGTGGTAAGGATATATATGACTTCAGTTTCCTCAGGGCGTCGATGCGATCTTCGTTCCATTGTCGCCCATGATCTTTTCTCAGTACATTGAAGAACTTGTGGCACCTATCCAAGGATCGTGAAATGAATCTTGATAGGGCGGCTATTCACCCCGTCAGATTCTGTACCTGCTTCTTGCTATTCAGTACCTCAGGTATTGTGTCTATGACCTTGATCTGGTCTGGGTTAACCTCGATACCTCGTTGTGACACAAGAAAATGCAGAAATTTCCTGAGGCCACACCAAAGGCACATTTTTTCGGATTAAGTTTCATCCCGTACCGCTTTAATATCTCGAAGGCTTCTTTCAAATGACCGATATGGTCTTCTTTCTTTGCCGACTTCTCCATCATGTCATCGATATAGACCTCCATTGTCTTGCCGAGCTGTTCCTTGAACATCTTGGTAACTAACCTCAAGTATGTGTCCCCCGCGTTCTTGAGTCCGAATGGCATCACATTATAACAGTAAGTCCCTTGGTGAGTGATGAAAGTTGTTTTTTCTTAATCCTCCTCGGCTATTAGGATTTGGTTGTAGCCGGAGCAGGCATCCAAGAAACTCAGCAGTTTGTGTCCCGCTGTTGCGTCGATTAGCTGGTTGATATGGGGCAAAGGAAAGGAATCTTTTGGACATGCCTTGTTCAGATCGGTGAAGTCCACGCACATTCTCCACTTGCTGTTTTTCTTTTTGACCATGACCACATTAGCGACCTATTGGGGGTATTTCGATTCTCTGATGGAGCCGTTTCTAGTAATTTGTCCACTGCTCCACTGACCGCCTCGTTAATTATGGTATTGAATTTCCTCCTCATCTGCCGTACGGGCGGATAGAGCGGATCGACATTTAGCCTATGAGTGGCGATGTCTCTTGGGATCCCCGGCATATCTGAGTGTGAAAAGGCAAATAAGTCGGCATTGTTAGTCAAAAATTCAAGATACATTACCTGGCTCGGAGAGGTTGTGTCCGATATAAGACTTTTTTGTATTGTCGGTGTCGTCCAGATGTACCGGATCGAGGTCTTCAATAGTCGCTTTGCAAGCTTCTACAATGTCTGGGTCTGTGATGACTTCTGCTGGCAGGTCGGTTTTAGCTCCCGACATGGCTGATTGTTATGCCTCCGCGCTTGCTCCTTTTAACTATTTGGTATGCGTGCAATCTTGGGTGATCCGGTAGCATTCCTGGGCGGTACGCGGCTCGCCTCGAATGCTAAAAATTCCCTGCGGGGTGGGAAACTTGATTACCTGATAGAAGTTTGAGGGGACAGCTCGCATGGTATGTATCCATGGGAGTTCTATGATGGCATTATAAGCGGTTTCCTGGTCCATGACATGGAATGTAGTTTCCAGCGTGACTCCCCCTGCCAGGACTGGCAGTGCTATTTCTCCAGATGTCTGCTCTACTGTATTATTAAAACCCGTTAGTGTTATGCAGCGCGGTATTATCTTATCCTCGAGCTTCATTCGCATGAGAACTCTCAGGTAGAAAATACATGCGCCTATTTCGTCATCTACCATGATTCTTTTTCACATCTGTGTCAGCGATGCGTAATGTTATGACTAAAGCATCGTAATGAGGGAAAGACAAACCGTCGGCATCTGACTTTTCAAAGGTGATACTATCTTCGAAGTCATCATACCATTCGTGATCGATTGTACGCTTCAGCTTATATGTGGAGGTGAACTTCACGTGGTTGATCATCGAGTCATCGCCACCATCGATAATCATTTGTACGGTACGTGCCGATGACGGTGGCCTTGGTGGTCCTTGAGATGGGTCGCGCCCTCTGGCAAAGTTAGCCCTTCCTTTATCGCTGAGCTGTTCTTTCAGGTATCCCTGGTTCAGCATTCTGACCACCTCCTGTCGTAAACCTATGCAATCTTTGGTCTTGTGTCCTCTTTCCTGATGGAATTCACAGAGGACATTCGACCTTCTTGCACTTGGGTCCGATTTCATCTTTTGTGGCCACTGTACCTTCGTTCCCAGCTTCTCTAGTGCGTACACTATTTCTGAAGGGGAAACACAAAAGTTATGAGCAGATAATAATGGAGGCATACCTCTTTCGTTTCGAAGGGGTGCGATGTGTCGTGACACGACATCTGTATGCCTCGATGGAGGTAGATTATGAGCTCTCACATTGGGCTGATGCCTTTCTCTGATGAAGCGCAGGAGTTGATCCCTTCATCCGTCGTTACATCGATCCCTCCTTACCTCGGACTATACCGATGTTAGTCTCTAGGTTGGACCATTGAGATCGTCTTCATCTGCTCTTACTTCGGCAGTAGGCATTATGGATCTCTTCCCATATGGTGGGAGGGTACTTCATGAGTCTGTTGAGTAACTTCTTGGTTCGACCCGCTTCTGATTAACCAATTTTGGAAGGCTGCGACCGCCATTCCTTCTGTCACATTCGGCAGTCCCATTCTTACCATGTTGAATCGGGCCAGAAAGTCCCGAAGTCCTTCGCCTGATGGCGAAGATGTCGTTGACCCTAGCTTCAGCCTTCTTTGCTTCTGCATGAGCAGTAGCGAATTTATCTGCCATCTCCTCGAATGTTGATATCTACCGTGCTGGTAGCTAGAATACCATGTTAATGCTCCTCATGTCAAAGTCTCACCAAACTTTTTCAACAGCACAGATGGCACTTGTTCTTTTGACAAGTCGTTGCCTTTTACCGCGATAACGTAATGAATCAGATGATCTTCTGGATCGGTGGTCCCGTCATATATATTCAAGTATGGTGGCATTTTAAAGGTTTTCGGGATGGGGTGGGGAGCAGCTTTCTCACTGTATGGCTGCTCGACAAACCTTCCCACATCGCATTTCGGCAGCAACTTAGGGGCGCCGGGTATCTTGTCAACCCTTTCCTGGTGTTCTTTCATTTGGTCATGAAGCACTTTGTTCTCGTTTTTTATTTCTTCCATTTTCTTTAGGATGGTTGCGAGTGCACCATCACTTGCATCGATGGTAGTGCGGGTGTTGCTTTTTTGTATAGTGTTTGGCTCGCTGGTGACAACAACGATTTCCACCATCGGCGAATCTTCGGTATTTCCTTGAGTGGGTTTTTCAAGCATGCTGTTTAGAGCGCTTGTCAACCACTCCTCTAACAACTTTTTGACTGCTGGTGGTGTTTCTTTCACCGTGGTCGTCGAAGCTCCTCTTTCGCGCAAGATCGTCAAATCTTCGAGTATAGAGGGTGAGATCTCCCCCTCCGGTATACCTCTTGGTGTTATATTCTCGGTATCTTCTCTACCGGCTTTGTTGAGGGAGTCCAAGAGGTTGTTCGAGACATTCGCTATCGCCTTCATCCTTGCTTCTTTCTATGCCATCGCTGGTTTCTATGGAGTGCGAAGAACAGAGATTGTTGCTTTTGATATCCCGGGTGAGAACTATGATTTCGACTATAGAAATTCCCACAGACGGCGACAAATTATTTGACTCAAAAGATGTTAAACTCTTTTTAAGAAAATCAATCAAAAGAGATGAAGGGGTAAATCGCAGTCGAAGATAATAAACCCTAGGATCGTTTCAATAATCAGAACAATAGTAATAGTAAAGGAGAGAGGGAGAGAGAATGATAGAGAGATAAAAATCAGAGAGAGAATGAGTTTGTCTATTAAAAATTATCTGCCTATTACAAGGCTCGGATCCCCTTTATATAATGGGGAATTCGAGCTTAGTCATTGGAATGACAAAGTCAAAGTACATTCTATAGCAGAGCCGATGATAAATGTCGATGCCCCTTTTTTCCTTAAAGGCGCAATCGGGTTTACGATATTTGGGAGGACAACTCTTTTTCCTTTTGGGAATTGGGTTTTGGAGTTTGAAGAGTCGCCACTTAATGATTAAGTGCATTAGGACACTAAGAAGGGTTTGAGATTGAAGAACCAGAATTTGGGTAAGGGCTAGAAATTATCTCGAGGGGAAGGTGTTAGGCACCCCTCGAGATCCACTAGTGTGGTTCCCGACCATGTTATAATTGTGACTTTAAACAACAAGTAAGCAAATAAAGGTCTCAAATAGAAGGGGTTTTCACATAATGTTGCAAACAACTGAAGTATAAAAGTTAAAAGCATACTGAAATTTAGAAGTAGGTGATTTCATAATTATTTAAAAGAAAAGGATATACAAGTACATGGGAAAGGGGGTCAAATAATTGATGCAAGTAATCAAAGAAAGAACTGAAAGGGCAGAGGTTTTTAGGGAAGAAAACAGTGCTGAAAACCAGACAATTAAAAGATCTTGTGCATAATAGGTGAAAGAGTTGAAGAAACTAAACATCTTAAAAAAATTCTGGAAAAAGAGAAGTGAACAAGTAAAGAGGAAGGGTGTCCTAGGTTTATAAATAACATGGATCACCCTACACAACACCCGGTAACCATTTATACACGTGGTGTTATTGCGTGATCATCATATCCATGTCTACCCTTACCCACCCCGTTAAGGTATTAAATGTGGAATGGCCTCGTTTTCCTATTGCATGCTGCTACCCGCCCCAATCCTATCAGCCCCGGAGGTATTTGGGACTACTAGTCCTAAAGGGAAGGGAGTTGGGTCTTTTTAGAAGTTTAAGAAAGGATAAAAGTCTAGGCGATAAACAAAACATATAATCAAATAGGGGAAGAAGCAAGCAGCAGTTAGGGCTTAAACATGCCTCCTCACTTAAAGGCAAATACATAGCATGACTTCAAATACTGGTTAGGTCTTTAATTAAACTTAACGTAGGAAGGGTGAATGATATATCATATATTTTTAGATAAGAAGTCCGAATTAGACCTGCCTGTTGGTTGTAATTATTAAAGACTGGTTTAGTTGATTAATTACCTACAGGTTTGCTTAGATGAGCCCTGTAATCATGATATCTAACGATGAAGATGGCATACTGATTTTAAAGAAGGATTATTGCTTTTAGAAACAAACAAAAGTTCTGCAGATTTTAAAACGACTTTACCACTGATTTTAGACTTATAAGCGAGATAGACGATTCAAATTCAGTTAGTTATTCCTATAAGCATGCTTTCTAAGCGTGATTGATTTTAAAATGTTTGTAAACGTGCAGGGGTCCTATAGACATGGTGTCTAGAGTGCATTTTGTTATTTGAGCGTATAAACCATTTTCCTAGTGCAGTATGGAAGGGCCATCCCTCAAATGTCCAAGTTCAAAGGGAACTCAAGGTCCCAAGGCAAGGCTCATAGGAGGGGGGTAGAACTTAGAGTCTAGGAGTAAGTGTAGTGCAATAGAGGAGGGGTTAGGGAAGTCCATGGCAGGCTGGTGGTCATGCCCAGCAATTGGGGTGCTGGCACACCCTGACCAGCCTGTCAGCTTTAAATTGGGGAGTTAGGACCTATTGAAGGTCAGGTTCAGCCCTGGACAGCAATTTAGATGCTGCCATGCCATGAACTTTAACTCAGCATACATAGGGGAATGGGGTATGGGGATGTAGGATACAAGGAAAGAGCAAGCAAAGGGGCATACCCAACAATAAGACATACTGGCTCACCTCCAGGCCACTTAGAGGTCAGGGGGTCAAAACTCAGTTCATGGACAACAATTCTGGTTGTCATGCCCTAAGTCCCCACTCACAAACACATAAGGGGGTAATGGGATAGGGAGCAAGTGTTCACAAGAAAGAGAAAACAAGCAGTATCATATAGGCATGCTAAGTTAGGTGCTAAACTTTACAGGAAAAAAATAGGTATGGATACAAGAACTGTAAATAAAAACATTGGGGTGATGCTGAAAATTAAGTTGGGACATACCAGTTTCAAAGAGAAAAGTAAAGAGAAGCAGTAGTCTTGTAAAAGCCAAAGTGCAGACAAGAAGCAAGAATACTTTTAAGTGAGAGTTCAGAAGAGATTGTGAAATTGTGTAGTTTGAGGTCTGTTCAATCGTGTGTGCCTTGTGAAAAAGGGTCGTGTATTTATAGTGTGAAAGTCATGAGAAACAAGGTAAGAAAATCATTGAAGCGTGATTGTCAATCAATTACATAAGAGTCCCTTTAGTTAAGGGTTTCAAATTCAAATGGGTATAAACCAATTAAGGAAAGAAATTAGTCAAACCATTTTGTGCAAAATAGAAACTTAGAGGCAAATACATAAAGGTTATTTAAGGACAAGGTCTTGACAGTACACAGTTTATGTAAATAAGGCAAGAGAATCAGTTGACAGCCAGTAAATCACAAAGGTATGAAATTTGGTATGAATGAACCAAGTCACGGAAATAAAGAAGGGGTTTACCTAAGCCAAGTCACCTAGGGAATCAGTAAAAGATGAAAAAAATCAATCAAGCTATATTCAGAAGAAAGTTTATACTAATTGCAAATTTGAAAACTAATTAGAGGAAAATTCATCATATATAAGGAGCGTGTGAGCATGAAAGAAGACTGTCGGGTAAATCAGTTAGAAAGTCTAGAAGAGTTTAGCAAAAGGTCAGAGTCATATGAGAACAAAGAAGTCCAAACTCAATTCAAAGACTCGAAGTCAATCTGAAAGAATAAGGTGTTTCGAAATGAAACCCTAATTCAAGCAAACCATGAAGCAAAGCAGGTAATTAAATTAGAATCATGTTCAGAAGAAAAGGACATGCTTCTTCAACAACAAAACTTATGAAGAATATGATAGCAAAGTAACATGCAATCACAGTAGAAGGATTCAAAGAACACAATGGCAAATACTGATAAGAACAACAGAAAAAGCATGCTTAGAAGAACCTTAAACAAGGCTCAGTAGAAGGCAAACAAAGAAACATAAGAACTTAGCAAGGAAAATATAGTAGAGGAACATAAGAATCACCGAAAAATATAGCAGAAAAGCATATAGGAAAACACAATATGATAAACATATAAGAACATGGTAAAAAATACAGTAGAGAAATCTACAAGACAATAGTATAGGAAAACACGGTAAGAAAAGCATACAAAAGATGATACGAGAACACAAGAGAGGAAAATACACGAATAACAAAGAAGAAAAATCATAAAACACTTAAACACTTTCCAGAAAACCCTAAATTGGAAAAGGAGGGTTTTGAAAGTAATTTTCAAAAGAAAAATTAGGAAATCGTTTGAAAACTCAAGTAGAGCATAGATACATAACAAATCTAAAGAGAGTCGGAGAAAAACCTCGAAAGGTTAGGGTTTCAGAGGAACACTAGAATGAGAAAGGCTTGGAAAAGTCACCGATCAAAGTTGGAGAAGATTGGAATTAGACTTAGAAGGCTAGGATACGCCGGAGTAAGGCCGAAGATGGCCGAAAAACTCGAGTCGGCGAAGGTTTGAGTGAAGACCTTTGAGGTCTGGCCTCGAATCTTCAAGTATCAGGCACATAGGAGTAGTAAGAGGTGAATATAGGCCATCCATGGTCTGAGAGGACATGGATTCCGGCGAGTTGGAGGTTGAAAATGGCAGGAGGTAATTAGGGTTTTGAGAGAGTTCGAGAGAGTTTGAGAGGGAGAGGATATTCAGAGGCGGCTGAGAGAAGAGAATGAGTTAGGGTTAGGGGTGTGAGCGGATTAAAAAAGGTAAGGAGCGATCGTGGTCGTTGATCAGATTGATCAACGGCCTAGATTAAAAGGGGTTTGGGTCGGGTAATTTTAAATGGGTTAAATGGAATTGGACTGGTCCGAAATTGGGTTCAAAATTGGGTCAATTAGGGGGTTAATTTGGGCTATAATTGAAATACCAAATGGGCTGCAATTGAAATGAAATGAGGCTAGTTTTTAAATAGCCATTTTTAACCTTTTTATTTTATAAAAATAGTAAAATAATTTGAAAATCAAATTAAAAGTACTGAACCAATTTGTAATGTATAAATATTAATTTAAAAATATTGGGACCAATTTCATAATTATAAAATGCTATAATTCTTAAAATAAGCTAAAGTTTCAATTACATGCAATTTATTTTTTAAAATACTAAATAAGTTGTAAAAAAAATATACAAAAATTACCTTAACTATATTTTGGTGTAAATATGGGAATAAAATAAATTATTCCCCAAAATAATAATTTTTGGGAATAATTATTGATTTTTGTACTTCTAAAAATGGATAATAAGTTGATTTAAAAATCTTTAAAAATTAGAAAAAATGCCAAAACACCTAGTTATTCTTATATATGCATATAGATGCTATTTTGAGAGTATTTTGTATATGAAAATTATATAGGAAAAAGTTGGGTATCAACAATAAGTCGAGGTCATTTCTCCTCTTACCCCTGGGTCGTCCCCTCATATCGACTCGCAAACATTCGGTGGTTGGTCGTGTTGACTGTGGGACGTGATTGGTCAAATTCGATCCCATACAGAGTTGATACCATATTTTTCATGGAAAACAATTACTGCATTAGATTAGTTCTGAAGAATTTTATCTCTTCTATTTCGGTTAAATTTACAAAATTATTATTTCAAATATTCAATAGGGTCTTATACGATCGCATAAAGTGCGAGGTGATTAACTAGTATAATAATATCATAGGTCGAGAATTCTGGTAAATTAAGATATTTATATTGCGCGGATTTGTTATTTAGTAGTTCGGGTTTGTATGTGTGGATTTTTGTATTTTATTTGGGTATTAGTTATATGTGGTCCACAAATGTAAAATACCCATATGGACTGACATACTTAATGCCACATTAGATTTGGCTATCGGAAGTTTGAAAAATTCGGTTGTGAACTAGCTTAGCTATTGTCCTTAGGAGGTGAAGATTTTCATTTTAAAGGACAAACGAAGAAGATATTTTCTTTTTGTGCGGGAGCAAAAATAGTAGCGCTTCTCACGCAGAAAAATCTAAGTTCAATAATTTCAGCTTCAAGTAAGTAGTTTTTAATCATAACTTAAATTTTTGTTCTTTAAGAAGTGAATACTTTAGTTTTAAAGAAGGTATATGCGAACGTTTTTTCAATTTTAGAGAGCAAAAGTAATAAGTGTATATTACTTCTCCTGGAAAAAGAAAACAGAAACTAAATCATACTTTTGTTTCAAAAAATATTTATGGAATTAAAATTTACTTCACCCATGATGGGTGGGCTCGATACCAACCACAATCTATCCTCTTTGCCTAAAAATTACATGTTATATATATAGGCGAAGAATTGTTGAATCTTTTTAGCATTAAAAAATCTTTCATTTTAATAGTAAAGGAGATTATAATTTCAAAATAATTTAATCTGTGTAATAGAAGATCCCTAAGAGTTTGAATATTTTCAATTTAGACGACAATATAAAGTTACAAGAAATTTTCTTTTGAGTGAGCAAGTCTATGTTAGTATGTAGCACTTCTCATGAAGAAAAATTGAAGTTCAATACGTATGCGTTAATTTCGACTTCAAGCAAAATTGGCTTTTATCATTAAAACTATTTTCTGTTTAAAGTGAAGATCTTAAGTTTTTGAAAAAGGTAAGTTTACTTTATTTTTTCAAATTACAGTAAGCAAGAGTAAAAGTTTATATAATACTACTCCCCAGATAAAAAATTACCTCACCCATGGTGGATTTTTGCAATGCTACGCACCCATATAGTGGGTGACTCGATTGCACAAGACTCAATGTTGATTTTTGTAGCAATGCCAACACACCCTTGGTGGGTGGCGTACTAAGCCTAAACTTATCTTAATAATAAACTGATCTCTATATTTAGTTAAGATCAGTGTAGGTTCAACCTGTAATTAAGAATAGTGGCCTCTCTCTGCCAAAACTCGGACTCCACATGTCATGCCAAAAGGAGTAACGTTTTCAGGGTTCAGATAATTTTTCCGAAAGGAAATTCTAATTTGTAAGTATGTTCTTCTTAACCACAACATTTGGATAATCCTGTAAGTGACGATAGCAGATGAGTTTAGAGTAACTTATTTGTTTGACAAAAGAATAGAGAAAACAAACGGCAGCAAGGAAAATATTTTTACCTCCAAAGGGGAAACACAACCGGGAGACAGAAGAGATATATGGAATTTAAATTGAAACCTAACTTATTCTCCAGTTTGTTCTCTCTAATACCAACAAAAGTTGTAGAGCACATATACACTCTTTGGAATCAAAACCACCAAAAAATATGCACACTCTTAAGTTCTAGATTATAAGACAGTTTAACAAATGTATAGTGTGGTTGTTAAGGACAAAAGTTGTATTTATGGTAAGGGTTAATGGATACATTAATTTATGGGATTAGGCCAGCCTTCAATTGGGAATTAGCGGGCTATCCAACTTTGTTTACTTCTGATTAATATGTTAGTAATTTATATTTGTAAATTAATTCTGAAAAAATAGAATAACATATAAACAGAAAATGTAAAGAAACAAAAGTTAATTCGAGCCCACTAAATTCACAGTGTTTTCTTAAGGAATTTAATCCCCTCCAAATATCCAAGGTTATGGATTATTTCCTCACAGGACAAAACGAATTACACACTGGTATAGTGGCACTTCAAACCCCAGTGTTTCAGCGAGCACAAAGTTTTGTTGCAAATCACACTTACTGTTGCTTTCTTTGAAGTTAAAAAAATGCAGAAGAAGGAGGAGAAGAAACTCAAAAAATCGTATGAAAATTCGGAGATAATAGACTTATATTTATAGCCAAAGTTCGGCTAGAACTGAAGAGGTATAACTCTTTAGAATGGTTGTTTATGCAAAACGCCCATAACATAAATGCCATAACATAAACGGATAATTTATGCAATAATAAATCGGGAATTGAAGGGGGAAGTTAAATTTTCAGTTACAAAACTGAAAAACGAAAAACTGATTGGATTTAATATTAATATTAATATTCTGTTATTAAAATAGGTATTTAATAACATTTTTGTTAATATTTTACTATTAACAAATAAATTTGGTCCAAAAAATTAATCAATCAATCGATCATTTGACTAAATCCGAATCTGAAGCCGAGCCGAGCGAGCGAAGGTGACAACGGCGGCGGCGTGAGGCTTTCCTTCTTCTCAACTCTTTAAGAGCTAGAATAAGAGCAAATGCTTATATACCCATAAAAATCTTTTCCTCTTCCAATATGGGACAATATTCCTTCATCGGGGGGGG
>MU728025.1:19466-50433 GCA_026770625.1 Nicotiana glauca | reverse complement strand
GGGGGGGGGGGGGGAGGGGGGGTGGATACTTAAAATTTCACTTAAAATTTTTATTTTTCATTCACTCTTTTTTAAGCATTTAATATACTTAAAACCTTAACAATCCTCCAGATGAATGGAAAATGGTGTCACGATCCGGATTTTCCACCCTCAAGAGTTGTGATGGCACCTACTAGTGAAAGTTAGACAAGCCAATTATTCTAATTATTTAACCACTTCATTTTTAATCCCTAAGCAATTCCAAAACAACATAACAAAGCAGCGAAGATAATAATAACAAAACAGTACGGAAGACGAAATTTTGATAATTTAGATTAATACAAATTGCGGAAGTCTAAGTACATCTCGACCCAGAATTTGGTGTCACAATGTCACAGACCATCTATGAATACTACATATGAAGTCTGAATATAAATACACGAATCTATATGTAGGTAAGTAAAAACAGAAAGGGAATGATAGAAGGAGACGCCAACGCCTGCGGACGCCTGCAGGACTACCTCGGGTCGCCTGAATGGACTGAGGTAGCAACCTCACTGCGGTCCAAAAAAGCTGTAGCACCGGAATTTGCACACAGTGCAGAGTGTAATATCAGCACAACCGACCCAATGTGCTGGTAAGTGCCTAACCTAACCTCGGCGATGCAGTGACGAGGCTAGGACCAGACTACCAAATAAATTTGTGCAGTTAAATCATATACAGCAAAAAATAAAGGTAGAATTTTACAATTAATGATAGGAAGGGGGAATCATGCTGCGGGAACAAGTAACAACAGAAAATCAACAGCTAAATGTAAAGAACACCATAACTCAATTATCAATAAAAATCAAGAAATCAAAGACAAGTGCACGACATCACCCTCCGTGCTTTTTCTCTCACCTCACCATAAAATCCATATAATCGGCAATGCATCATCCCTCGTTCTTTTACCTCACATAATAATGGCATGGAATGATCCTTTGCACATTATCACTCATATCATGGCACAACATTGTACATCGTGTGGCGCGGCATCACCCTTCGTGCTTTTACCTCACAATATTGGCACGGCATCACCCTTTGTGCATTAACACTCTCAAAATCATACACGACATCACCGTTCGTGCTTTATACTCTTCCTCACCCAAGAAACAATCACAAAGCAATTTGGGCAAGGGAATCAATAATATTTCAATAAAATCCTGGCAAGGGAACAATAGCATAACGATAATATCCCGGCAAGGGAGATTACATCAAAAGTAACAACATCCCGGCAAGGTAGACAATATTATAAAACTTTTCTCTTTTCCACATTTACTTCACAACTCTATTCATAACTTGAGCCAATGCTCTACAATGTTCAATTGTCAATAATACTTCTACAAATTATTTTTGACAACTTGAGCCAACGCTCTTCAATGTTCAATTACCAATAATACTTTCACAAGCCTTGTTCAACAATATAAATCATCATATAAAGCATGAACAATACGAAACGGGGCCACCTTAATTATAGTATAAGACTCACGGGCATACTTGACACCGACGTATAGATACTCTTCACCATACCTATACGTCGTACTCAACAATTAATACATAGTAAATAAGACACGACTCCTAATCCCTCAAGCTAAGGTTATACCAAACACTTACCTCGATGCCACGAACACAATTCAAGCCTCAACTATCGCTTTACCTCTTATTTCCACAACCAATTCGCTTGTATCTAGTCACAATATACTTAACGATACCAATAAATGCTAAATGGATCAATTCCAATGCATGAAAATAGGTTTTTTTTAAAGTTTTTCCCAAAAAGTCAAAAATTGACCCCAAGCCAAAATGGTCAAAACCCGAGGTTCAAACCAAAACCCGATTATCCATTCACCCACGAACTCAAATATATAATTTATTTTGAAATCGGACCTCATATCGAGGTCCAAATCCCTAAAATTTGAAAATTCTAAGTTCTAGCCAAAACACCCAATTTCACCATGAAAACCCTAGATTCTAGGATGAAATCTTGTAAAAAGAAGTTAAGGACAGAAGGAAATGAGTTAAAAATCACTTACTTGTGTTTCGGGGAAGAAAGAGTGTTTTGAAAATCGCCTCATATGTTTTTAGGGTTTTGAAAAGTGAAAAATGGCTGGAAAATCTCGTTTATATATATCCCTCTCAGACCGTCACCGCGGACCGCATAAAAAGGATCACAGTCACAGAGCTCCACCGTGGACCGCGAGATATTGAGCGCGGCCATGAAGACTTGGCTTTGCTCAGTGTGGACCGCATAAATCCCACGTTGGTCGCGGAGACTCCACCGTGGTCACGAGAAATCACCGCGGACCGCGAAGTCTGGTTCAGAGACCTGCAACTTCTCTGAACCTGCAACAATTATTTTCCAAGTCTAATTTCACTCTGTGGCCTATCCAAAACTCATCCGAGCCCTCGGGGCTCCAAACCAAACATGCACGCAAGTCCAAAAATATCATACGAACTAGATCGTGCGATCAAATCATCAAAATAACATCAATAACTATGAATTTAGCATCAAAATCCAAGAACCTCAAGAATTCATAAGTTCAAATTTAACAACCGAAGGTCCGATTCACGTCATATCAAGTCCGTTTCTTACCAATTTTTTAAGGGCTCAACTTAAATACCATATTAGACCTGTATCGGGCTCTGGAACCAAAATACAAGCCCAATACCATCGAATTCCAATACATTCAAATTTCCAAAAACTTTTAAAATTGCAATTAAATAATTTTTTTCAAAAATTTATTTCTCGGGCTTGGGACCTTGGAATTCAATTCCGGGCATACACCCAAGTTCCATATTTTTCTACGGACCCTCCGGGCCCGTCAAATTATGGGTCAAGGTCTGTTTAGCCAAAATATTGACCGAAGTCAACTTAAATTTATTTTAAAAGCAAAATTTATCATTTTCACAGATTTTCACATAATGGCTTTCCAGATAACATCCCCGGACTATGCACGTAAATTGAGGTGAGACAAAAAGAGGTTTTTAAGGTCCCAGGATGTAGATTTTACTTTCAACACAAGTGATGACCCAAGGACATCACATTCTCCAACTCTAAAACAATCGTTCGTCCTCGAACGGACATAAGAAGGAAGTACCTGAGTCAGAGAAATGAAGGGGATAACGGCTCCGCATATCAGACTCGGACTCTCGGGTCGACGAGTAGATGCCTCAATTGGCTGACCTCTCCACTGAACACAAAAAGAAGGAAAACTCTTCGATTTCAACTGATGAATTGCCAGTATAGAATAGCTACTGGATCTTCCTCATAGGACAAGTCCTTGTCCAATTAGACAGTGCTGAAGTCTAACACGTGGATGGATCGCTGTGATTCTTCCGAAGCATGGTCACATGAAACACTGGATGCACGGTTGATAAGTGATAACTGTTATTTTTTACATGTTTTATACCCATTCTTGCCTAGGCTTTGTGCGTGAATTTCCATAATTAGTCCTAAAAAGCTTACAAGTTGCGCTTGATTGCAGGTTTGAGCGATAAGATGACAAATGTCAAAGATCGGCTCAAAAAGGAGTGAAATCTGCCAAGTATCAAAACACTAGTGAAGTGGGGAACAAGATCCCTGCGCGGTCCGCACTGATTTACCACGCGGCCGCATAGAAGAAGTTCAGAGAAGGTGTAATTTCCATGCTAACCTGCACGGTCCGCGCTCCTTTCAGTGTGGTCCGAGTGAATGAAGTTTAGAGAGTGTGGAGTTTTGTCAAGTTTTCCACGCGGCCGTGCCCCATGCCTCTGAGCCAACGCGGCCGTGCGACCTTTGTGTGCGGTCTGCGCCCCTAGTTTCAGAAGCAAGATATGAAGACCAAAGATCCCTACGCGGCCGCGCGGCATTTGTGCGCGATCCGCGCCAGACCTGTAGGGGTATTTTTGTCCAATTTTTCCTGTGTAGTATAAATAGAACATTTTACTTTTTTAGGTCAAGCATTATATCAGATATAGCTGCTGCGCTCGTGAGACTCAAGTTTTAGCCTATTTTGGGGAATTTCATCTTGTTTTATCGTAGATTCTTGTAGATTAACCTTGTAGTTAATTAATATGTTAATTTTATCTACTATTTCTTCAATTTCTGTTCCTATTATGTCTAGCTAAACCCATTAGCTAGGGTTGTGGCTCAACCCGAGTGTGGGTAACTAATGGGTGTGATTGTTTAATGCTTGAATGATGTTGGGTGTTTGCTATTTGGGTTAATTTTATGGTTTAATTAGGATTGGGTGGTTGCAAACACTGAGTCTAGCTTAGTGGTTCTTGACTCTTCTTGAGAAAGAGTGTCTATGACTCTAAAATTGACCCAACAAGGAATTGTAATGGACCCATGAGAATGGTAGTCCCAATTAACGGGTTAAACCTCGAGAGAGTAATTACCCAACTTGAACCCTAAGTTGCTTGGGCATATTGGCCTACTCAATTGGTCTCGAGAGAGTTAATTGGGCAAAATCATTCTCTCTACCGAGAGGTGTGAGAGTGAGTGCAATCGTGCAACGGTTATAGCATAAGCCCCATAATCATCATTCTTGTATTAGGAATCTCTACCCGTTAGTTGACCACCTAGGTAAATGCCACGACCCTAGTGCTTTTCTCTATCTTGCATACAACCTAGAATCAATATTTTAGCATAACTTAGTTTTAACTAGTAGTTGATAATTATAAAAACCCAAAAATGGTAGAAGTACAATTAGGAGCCAAAACGCATCTCTAGACTAAGCAATTACTAAACTCCCTTTTCTAGCTCCCTGTGGAAATTGCCCCCGATACCACTATTGGGTAAAAGTATTAGCGCCCACTCTTCCTAAGGTTGAGTCTGCTGCATCAATAAGCTCGGCGGAAATGCAAGTTTGTAAGCCACCTCTCCCACTCGATCAAGAATCTTAAACGGGCTAATGAATATAGGGATAAGCTTGCCCTTCTTTCCAAATCTCATCACGCCCTTCATAGCGACATCCGAAGCAACACCCGCTCGCCGACCATGAATGCCACATCACGAACCTTACAGTCGGCATAACTCTTTTGCTTGGACTGAGTTGTACGAAGCCTATCTTGAATGACCCTGACCTTGTTCAAGGCATCCTGTACTAGATCCGTACCCAACAACCGTGCCTCTTCTGGCTCAAACCACCCATCCGGCAACTAACACCGCCTACCATATAAAACCTGATAAGGAGCTATCTGGATGCTCGACTCATAACTGTTGTTGTAGGCAAACTCTGTTAAAGGCAAAAACTAATTCCACGAGTCTCCAAAGTCAATAACACAAGCTCGGAGCATATCCTCCAAAATCTGAATAGTACGCTCGGACTGCCCATCCTTCTAAGGATGAAATGCTGTGCTTAACTCGACCCGTATGCCCAACTCATGCTGAACTACCCTCCAAAAATGCGAGGTAAACTGCGTACCTCGATCAGAAATTATAGACACGGGCACACCATAAAGACGAACAATCTCCCGGATCTAGATCTCAACTAACCTCTCAGAAGAATAGGAGACTTCCACAGGAATGAAATATGCTGACTTGGTCAGCCTATCAACAATAACCCCCAACTGCATCGAACTTCCTCTGAGTTCGTGGAATTCGAACAACAAAGTCCATAGTGATACGCTCCCATTTCCACTCGGGAAACTCAATCCTCTAAAACAAACCACCAGGTCTCTATTGCTCGTACTTTACCTGCTGAAAATTCAAACACCGAGCCAAATGCCTCCAAATCTTCAGCGCGTGAACAATGACTGCTAGCTCCAAATCATGATCTGGATAATTCTTATCATGAATCTTCAATTGTTGTGAAGCATAAGCAATGACATTGCCATCCTGTATCAACACCGCACCAAGTTTAATACGAGATGCATCACAATAAACTGTATAGGGCCTTGAACCTGTAGGCAAAAATAACACTGGCGCCGTAGTCAAAACTGTCTTGAGCTTCTGAAATCTCACCTCACACTCGTTCGACCACCTGAACTGGGCACCCTTCTGGGTCAACCTGGTCATAGGGGATGCTATGGATGAAAACCCCTCCATAAACTGACGGTAGTAAACTGTTAAACCCAGGAAACTCCGAATCTCTATAGCAGATACGGGTCTAGGCCAGTCCTTGACTGCCTCAATCTTCTTCAAGTCCACTTGAATGCCCTCTGCTGATACAACATGACCCAAGAAAACAACTGATCCCTAGCAAAATTCACACTTCAAAAACTTAGCATACAATTGACTATCTCTCAAAGTCTGAAGGACAACTCTCAGATGCTGCTCATGCTCCTCCCGGCTACGGGAATATATCAAAATATCATAAATGAAGACTATCACGGATGAATCTAAGTAAGGCTTGAACATTCGGTTCATCAAATCTATAAAAGTTGTTGGGGTATTTGTCAACCCAAATGACATCGACAAGAACTCATAATGCCCGTACCCAGTGCAGAAAGCTGTCTTAGGAACATTGGATGCCCTAATCCTCAACTGATGGTAGCCATATCTCAAGTCAATCTTTGAGAATACCTTGGCACCCTGAAGCTGATCAAACAAATTATCAATCCTCTACAATGGATTCTTGATTGTAACTGTTGGCCCAAGAACAGGTGAAGTTTTGAAGAATGCCAAGAACAGGTGAAGTTTTGATTGTAATTGTTGGCTCAGTCGTGGACCAGGTCCATCTTGTGAAGCACAGTCATGATCAACCTATACATGTGAGATGCACGTGAATGAGATAATTCCTACTGATAAAGCAGCAATATCTCCTGATCTGATCGAAAAGGTTGCATGTTAGATAAGGAGAGAAAGTCTCCTTATATGAAGAGAACACAATCCAGGATAAAGATAGTGTTAGAGTTAGATATCATCAAGAACTCTTCTACGATAGAACATCATCAGTTGAGTCCAAATCAAACTCTGATTACTAACCTATTAAATAACAGTGATTGTTCTTTTTTTACTGGTATTGCACATACGCAGAAGTTAAACTAAAATGAGAGCAGAAGAGCAAGGTGATTTTACAAGTAATTTATGTGAGATTTGAGTGTGCACTCCTGAAGCTACTTGAACGAGATAGAAGAACCAGTTCCATTGTGTCTTTCTTTTATTCTAGTTCAATTGTAGTAGGTGATTTATAATTGTACCTTTCATCTTTCATCGAAGCAATTGTATTAGGTACCTAGAGTGTTCAAGTTAGAGTTAACTTGAAGTTGTCGCAACAGTTGAAGCTGTGTGCCATAACAGGATTAGAATTTATCCTTAGGTTTACAAGAGTTTTGTAAATGCTGTTTTTGCTCAGTGATTTTAGTGGAAGTTTGGGAAAATCTTACTAAGTAGTAGTCATGGTTTCTTCACCTTTTGAGCCAGGTATTTTCCACATAAAAATCTCTGTGTTTTTTACTTTCAGTATTTATTATTCTGTAAACAATAGTAGTTGGAACACCTAGAAGAACCAGGTTCTTCTATAGAGTAGTTAAGCGAAAATTGGGTACCACACAATTCACCCCCTCTTATATAGCATTGACGCTTAAACATCAATTGGTATCAGAGCGGGTTATCCTTGAAGAAGCTATCACCTTAGGAAAAGATCTAGATGAGTGCACCACCTGGAAACTGGGAAGGGCAATCCACTGCTAGGCCTCCACTCTTCAATGGTCAGTACTATTCCTGGTGGAAAAACAGGATGAGAGATCAAATCATAGGAGAGGACTATGAACTCTGGGACATAGTCACTGATGCCCCTTGGCAACTACAAAGAAGAATGAGGAAGGATTGGATGTGCCAAAGACAAGAGCTGACTGCACTGCTGAAGATTTGAAGAAATGGGAGAAGAATGCCAAGGCCAAGAAATGGCTTGTGTGTGGACTGGGTCCAGACAAGTACAACAGAATTCAAAGCTGTACTATGGCAAAGGAAATATGGGACACTTTACAAGTGGCTCATGAAGGAACTCCTCAATTAAAGAGATCAAGAGGAACACTGCTATACTCTCAATATGAGAACTTCAGTATGAAGGAAGGAGAATCTATCCAGGAGATGTACACAAGGTTCACAACACTAACAAATGAACTTAAATCTCTTGGGAGAATTATCCTTGAAGAAGACAAGGTTGGGAAAATTTTGACAAGAGTGAGAAAGCAAAATCACTGCCATTTAGGAATCAAAGAACATTGCTACCCTCAAGCTGGATGAACTGATTGGAAACCTCACTGCCTATTAACTAAGAAGGCAAACCATGAAAATGTATGCACCCAAGAAGGAAAGAAGTCTGGCTCTCAGAATAGCTGAAGGTGCAGATCTGGAGGATGATAAAGTAGCCATGATCACAAGAGATTTCAAAAAGTACCTGATGAGAGGAAAGGGTTCTTCAAGGGGTACAACCTTCAATAAGCCTAAGGCTCTTGAGAAATAGACAAATGAGGGTTGCTACAAATGTGGTAAGATTGATCACATGATCAAGAACTATCCTCAATGGAAAATTGAGTGGAAGAAGGAATAGGAAGAAGGGACAGGTTTAACCCAAAAAGAACAAATGATCAACAAAGGCTATGGTTGCTGCTTGGAGAGAAACATCAAATGAGGACTCGGAAGATGAAGCTAGAGATGAACAAGCACTTATGGCCATTGGAGAATCAGATGATGAACAAGAGGTAAATGTCCTTCATCTCAAGGACAAGATTAAATTCCTGTCTAAAGAAAGGTTGTCTGAACTATTGCTAGACTTCATTGATGAGTCTGAGATAATTAAATATGAGAAGAAAGAACTGTCTAGGGAATGTGTAATCCTAAAAGCCAAGTGCAAGAATATAGTATCTAGGGCTAATGAGAGTGACAATAAAAATGCTGAGTTGAAGAACCAGGTTCTTGAACTTGACACCAATGTCCTAGAACTCTTAGGTCTGAGAACTTAAAACTGAAACTAGAAACAGGTAAGAAGAAAGCTGATCACATTCATCTCACTCTAGAAGAAAACATAGAAAAAATGAAGGATGAGATGTAAGGAAGGATGGGCAGAAAAGTCCTAAAAGAAGATCTAGGGAAGGTAAAACTTGAACTAGACAGAACTTGAAAATGGAACACGGATTCTGATGCACTTTCCTGGCTACAAGAACATCACAATAGCAACAAAAGAGAACTTGGCTATGGGACTTAAGCACCTAAGTGGGATCCTAAAAGCAAGTACCTCACTCTTCCTGAGAACAAAATCTCCACACACTGTGGCAATACTGGCCATTACAAAAATGAATGTAATGCAAAAGAAAAGGTCAGTCAAAAGAACAAGGCTTTTGTTCAAGAGAAATATAGGCTACCTGGGTGGGCTAAAAGGAATTTGATTTATCCCTTTGCCTATAGAAAGGGACCCAAACTAGTTTGGGTTCCTAATACTAACCTTTGATTTCTTTTTACAGCCCCAAATGAAGGGAAGTAGCCAAATATGGTACATGGATAACTGGAAGCAAGAACCAGTTCCTTTAACTTGAGGACCTAAAGGGAGGTAATGTCTCCTTTGGAAATGGGAAGAAAGGTGAGATTATTGGGGTTGGAAAGGTAAGACAGACTCACACTCCATTGAGAATGTCTACTTGATAGATGGCTTGAAATACAGCTTGATCAGTGTGTCACAACTGTGTGACAGAGGTAACCTTGTAGCATTCACGTCTACCAAATGCTTTGTGATTAACCTTACCACTGACAAGATTGTTTTGCAGGAAAAAAGAGTGAAAAATATTTACATTGTAGATTTGTCTACTCTTTCAAAAAATGAACTCACATGCTTAAGTGTGTTGGATAATGATCCTCTCCTATGGCACAAAAGACTTAGTCATGCTAGTCTGAATCAGCTAAACAAATTAGTCTCTAAGGACTTGGTGATAAGGCTACCTAATATCAAGTTTAATGAAGACAAAGTTTGTGAGGCTTGTGCAAGGGGGAAGCAGGTAAGATCATCCTTCAAAAACAAGAAAATTGTAAGCACAACCAAGTCGTTGGAACTGGTTCATATGGATCTCTGTGGTCCAATGAGAACCTTGAGCAGAGGTGGAAAGAAATATGTGATGGTGCTAGTTGATGATTATTCTAGATTTACCTGGGTACTATTCTTAACATCTAAAGATGAAACATTAGACATGTTTACTGCTTTTGTTAGGAAAACTCAGAAACAACTAGGTAATCAACTTGCATCCATAAGGTTTGATCATGGAACTGAATTTTAAAATGCTAAGTTTGCTGAATTTTGTGATAAGCATGCTATAGATCATAACTTCTATACCCCTAGGACTCTTTAATAAAATGGAGTAGTTGAAAGAAAGAACAGGACTCTTGAAGACATGCTAGGACTATGCTTCTTTCTACTAAACTGCCCCATAGCTTCTGGGCAGAGGCTGTAAATAATGCTTATTATATTATCAATAGATGCATGACTAGACCTCTTGTAGAAAAGACTCCCTATGAGTTACTTAAAGGGAGAAAACCAAATATCCCATCTTAGGGCATTTGGATGCAAGTTCTTTGTGCATAATAATGGAAAAGACTCCCTAGGTAAGTTTGATCCCAGAAGTGATGAGGGAGTATTCTTGGGATATTCTTCACATAGCAAAGCATATAAAATATTCAATAAAAGAACTTTGTGTGTAGAAGAAAGTGTGCATGTAGTGTTTGATGAAACTAACATTCTTTTTGAGAGACAGGAACATGCAGATGAAGACATTGGATTAGTAAAGGATTTGACTGAATTCTTAGCACAGGCCAAAGTGGCACCGAAAAAAGGAATAGGTGATGGAACATGTTCTTTTATCCAGGGCAACCTGACAGGGGGAATTGATCAAAGAGGAATTGAAACTAATCCTCTAAAAGAATCTGTTCATGATCTTGTTCCTCAGCAACAGAACATGGGAGAAACATCTAGCAGAAACCAGATAGTTGTGAAATCTCACAAGTATCAAAGTTCTCATCCCATTGAGAACATAATCACTGATCCAACATCTGGAGTCTAAACTAGATCACAACTAAAGAATCTGTGCGCTTTTGATGCCTTTCTAGCTCTCATTGAACCTAAAAATGTTGTTGAATCTTTGCAGAATGTAGATTAGGTGAATGCAATGCAAGATGAACTCAATCAGTTTGAGAGAAGTCAAGTCTGGCATCTAGTTCCAAGACCCAAGGACAGATCAGTTATTGGCACAAAATGGGTCTTTAGAAACAAGCTTGATAAAGATGGAACAATTACAAGAAACAAGGCAAGACTAGTAGTCCAAGGTTACAGCCAAGAGGAGGGCATATATTATGATGAGACTTTTGCTCCAGTTGCAAGACTAGAGGCAATAAGACTCCTCATAGCCTTTGAAGCACACATGTAATTCACTCTCCATCAGATGGATATCAAAAGTGCCTTCCTGAATGGCTACCTAAAAGAAGAAGTGTTTGTGAAACAACCCCCAGGGTTTGAGAGAAAGGAATGTCCTGAGCATGTATACAAACTAGACAAGGCTCTCTATGGACTCAAGCAAGCCCCTAGAGCATGGTATGAACGACTGTCCAAATTCTTGCTTGAATATGGCTACAAAAGAGGTAAAATTGACAGTACCCTATTCTTAAGAGAAAAAGGTAAGGACCTTCTTGTAGTTCAAATATATGTTGATGACATAATCTTTGGGGCCACCACTGATAAACTAAGCAAGGATTTTGTAAAATTAATGGGGAGTGAGTTTGAAATGAGTATGATAGGTGAGCTCAACTTTTTCTTAGGCCTATAGATTAAACAAAGCCCAAATGGAACCATGATCCATCAGCAGACGTATGCAAAAGAGCTTATCAAAAAGTTTAAAATGGATGAATCAAAGGAAATAGAAACCCCCATTGCAACTGCCACTAAATTAGACATTGATGAACCTGGTTCATCAGTTTATCAAAAGTTGTATAGGGGTATGATTTATTCACTTTTGTATCTTACTACCAGCAGACCTGAGATCGTTTCCAGTGTAGGGCTTTGTGCTCGCTTTCAGGCTAACCCAAAGGAGTCTCACTTGACTGCTGTCAAGAGGATACCAAGATATTTGAAAGACACCACTGATATGTGTCTTTGGTATCCCAAAGGTAGTAATTTCAATCTAGTAGAATATGCTGATGCTGATTATGTAGGTGTCCTAGTGGATAGGAAAAGCACCTCAGGTATGGCTCACTTTCTTGGTTCATGTCTTGTGTCATGGGCTACTAAAAAGCAAAATTCAGTGGCCTTATCCACTGCTGAGGCTGAGTATGTTGATGCTGCCTCTTGTTGTGCTCAATTGCTATGGATCAAACAACATCTGGTAGATTTTGGCATTGAAGTTGGTTGCATTCCTATATTCTGTGATAACACTAATGCTATAAGTATGACAAAGAACCCTGTTCATCATAAGAGGACTAAGCACATAGATGTTAGACACCACTTCTTGAGAGATAAGTATGAAAAGTGATTGATCTCCATAGAATTTTATGCTACTGATAAAAAAATTGCTAACATCTTCACTAAAGTAATGAGTAGATAAAACTTTGAGAGGAACAAGTTGGAATTAGGGATGATTAAGATCATCTAATAGGTCCAACTCAAAATTCACAATGAAAAAAAATGAAAAAATGAAAAAAAAAATTTGGCTAGGAATTCTGAACTTGTGTAAATATCTAGATTAATTCTTACTCAACTTCATACTTTATTTAGTATACTCCTATGACATGTGTTCATATGACTCACTGATCTCTTGCAAAGATTTTTTCTATTATGGCATTTGAGGCATGCTCAAGAGAGTTCTACATGAAGAACCTGCTTCATCAGTATGGGTTCATATGAAAGCTAAGGTATATTTTCTATACTTTGCATAATTAGAAAGATTAATAATTCAATCATGAGCAGAAGTCCTATAATTGTTCAATTCCTAGAAAATTCTATCTGTTAGCATTAAACCAGTTTCGTCCGTTTAGAACTCTAAACCGTAAATATTGCCTAAAATCTTGGGAAGCCAAATCGATCATTCAAACTCTGGAATTTCAGGTTGATTAGACCTCTAGATGAAAACTGCAAAAGGCTTCCATTACTTATTAAATGTATAATCCCCTTTAAATACATATCATTTCTCCAGCCTTCATCATAACTCTAAACCGTCAAAAATTCATTGTCATCTTCACTTACCCTCTTCTCCAAAATTCCCAAATTTTCTCAAAGAATTAACAATCATGCCTAACCCACAAGACAACCCTAGAACTCCTCCACCACTATCTCCCTTTAATTCATCCTCAACCACTCCACCTAGTGCATCTCCAAAACCTAGACTACGAAAGGTAAAAATGCTTGCTAAAAAGACTGTAACATCTGGTGCTTTGACGAAGGCTTTAAATGAAATATTGAATGCCAAGTGAAAGCAAGCAAATTTCAAATATCTGACTCCAGCTCTGAGTCTAAATCCTATAAATCTGCTACTGAGGGGGAAGGACATGGGTCTTCAGACTCTGAAAAGACTCAAGAATCACCTTCCAAGGTAAGTTCATCTGTAATTGAAAATTTAGAGACTAGGTTTGTTCTGGTTGGACCCATTAGGGATGTTGAGTTGCCTGAGATATGTAGGAGTGAAGGTAAAAAGAAGTTAAAAAAAAGAAAGAAAGAGAGAGGGTGCATGTGGTGAAGAGAGGGGGATTGGGAAAAGAGAAGTGTCTTCTATTTATGGAGTTGAATATGAAAGTTCCATGAAGTCAGGGGGAAGTGGTTCTGGGGAAGCTGCTAAGGGATTGGTTCATCTGAGCACACAAAGAGATAAACCTGTTTCATCTACTGAAGAAACCCTAGCAGATCTGCTAAAGAAGGTTGGGTCAAGCTATGACCTAATTAAACGTAGAACTCCCACAACAAAAAACCCCCAATGCTCCTAAGCCTTCCAAGAAAATAAGGTTTCATCCCCTACACCTGCTGCCTCTTCATTGCAAAAGGGTAGAGCCACAAGAAGCAGGGTGAAACAGAGTGAAGCTGAGTTACAAAAGGCTTTGGATGCAAGTAAGAAAAATAAAATGGATAAAGGAAAGGGAAAGGTTACAGAATCCTCAGAGGTTGTTGAGGAAGAGGATATAGAACTGGTCCATCAAGAAAGGGGTACATCAATAGAGGTTCCTACCCCCAAGCCCAAAAAGCCCAGGAAGTCTTCCTTTGTGTCTGAGGCTGTTGAACCTTCACTGGCCAAGAGGACAAGATCTGCAGTGAAAAACAAACAAGCAAGAATTTCTGATGATGAAGAATGGAGTGGAGAAGAAGAAGAAAATAAATCTGAGAAGGAGCAGAACATGTTTGCCATATTTGGCAAAGAAAAATCTTGAAGGGTAGACTATTGAAGGACTTGGTGGAACCAGGAATGATGAGGTTGGTGGATGCTTTAGCTGCTCAAGGGTGGAAGGACATGGTCCTTCAGATGGATGGGAGGCTAGCTAGGAATGAGCTAATTGAATTTATGGCTAATGCTGAGGTCAAGGAAGGCATTGTTACAATCCTGGTGAAAGGAGTCCAAGTGTAGTTTGATGCACAAAAATTGGGAGAGATCCACGATATACCCTCTGAAGGGTTTGATGATTATACAAGGCAAAGGTGGCCCTGCCTGGACTCCTTCCGTACTGCTTTTGAAATCACCAAGCGGTTCTGTGATTCAGAAGAAGTGAATGAAGCCAGGGTTGTGCAGAAAAGTGAAATGAGGTTTGAGCACAAGGTTGTGTTCAAATTAGTTAACAAGTGCTTATTGCCTAGACATGAGAGAAGGCACACTACCAACTACATGGATCTGGTTTTTATGGAGAGCCCGGAGAGAGGAAAGCAAATCAATTGGCCTGCTTTTATTATCAAGTTGCTAGACAGAGTCATTAATGACTCCAAGGCTCATGCTACTCCATATGGCTTTTTCTAACCACAATCCTGGACATGCTGAATGTTCCTCTGAAGAAATGGGAAATGGACTCAAGCAAGGAACACTTTGGCATCAATACTCTGATTACTTGTGACTATCTAGTCAATGCCATCCCAAATGAACCCGGTTCATCCCAGAAGACACCCATCAACAGAAAAGTTAGGAGTCTGGTTCAGGAATGTGCAACCAAGGATGCTGAAATAGCTAGGCTCAAGGCACGTGTGGTTGAAGTAGAAGCTGAGAGGGATGGTCTCAGATCTGAGCTTGAGAAAGAAAATGAGAAGAATGATGGAATTCTTCAGAACATGTTGAATCTTCTCCAAACTCAATCCCAACCCTCTAGTTCCTCCAAGCCTTAGGACATCTAGATCCTGTCTCCTAAACTTGTTAAGTACCCAGTGACCCAGATTAGGGATGTTTCTATCTTTCTATTTTTTCGCTCATGGATGGAATGTTTTTCTTTCTTTTTGTGAATTGTAGGTGGCAACATATCTCTATCAATGATAACGACTGTTTTGCTCTTGTTCAATGATTAATTTGTCCTTGATAGTTTAAATATGTTTGTTTGATTACTGATGATTGCACCATGATTGCACTTGCAGTTGCCCCAGTGGGCATGAGTACTTATTAAAATCTAGAAATGACATGCAACTTTTTGATGATGCCAAAAGGGGGAAGAGACATTGTGCTTTATAAATTCTGAAATAAGTGATGTTTAAAACCTAATTAACCTGGTCCTTGATGATAAGTAAATTTTCTAAGTTTAGTATTGATGGTTAAGTTGAGTTCTTACAGGTTCCAAATCAGTAAAAAGCACTGAGTTTGTCATCCTCAAAAAGGTGGAATTTGTTGGCCCAAGAACAGGTGAAGTTTTGAAGAATGACAAAAGAACTCAGTCATGGACCAGGTCCATCTTGTGAAGCACAATCATGATCAACCTATACATGTGAGATGCACGTGAAGGAGATAAGTCCTACTAATAAAGCAGCAATATCTCCTGATCTGATAGAAAAGGTTGCTGGTTAGATAAGGAGAGAAAGTCTCCTTATATGAAGAGAACACAATCCAGGATAAAGATAGTGTTAGAGTTTGATATCATCAAGAACTCTTCTGCGATAGAAGAGCAGCAATTGAGTCCAAATCAAACTTTGATTACTAACCTATTAAATGACATTGATTGGTCTCTTTTATAGGTATTGCACATACGGAGAAGTTAAACTAAATTGAGAGCAAAAGAGCAAGGTGATTTTGTAAGCAATTTATGTGAGATTTGAGTGTGCACTCCTGAAGCTACTTGAACGAGATTGAGAAACCAGTTCCATTGTGTCTTTCTTTTATGCTAGTTCAATTGTAGTAGGTGATTTATAATTGTACCTTTAAGCTTTCATAGAAGCAATTGTATTAGGTACCTAGAGTGTTCAAGTTAGAGTTAAATTGAAGTTATCACAACAGTTGAGGTTGTGTGCCACAACGAGATTAGAGTTAATCCTTAGGTTTACAAGAGTTTTATAAATGTTGTTTTGGCTCAGTGATTTTAGTGGAAGTTTGGGAAAATCCTACTAAGTAGTAGGTCGTGGTTTTTTCACCTTTTAAGCCAGGTGTTTTCCACATAAAAATCTCTGTGTTATTTACTTTTAGTATTTATTATTCCGTAAACAGTAGTACTTGGAACACCTAGAAGAACCAGGTTCTTCTATAGAGTAGTTAAGCGAAAATTGGGTACCACACAAATCACCCCCCTCTTGTGTGGCATTGACGCTTAAATATTAGTAACCTTGTTCAACTGCCAATAATCTATAGACGGTCTCATCGACCCGTCCTTCTTCTTAACAAACAACACCGGTGCACCCCAGGTCGAGACACTAGGTCTAGTAAAACCCTTATCAAGTAAATCTTGTAGCTGCTCCTTCAATTCGTTTAACTCTGTCGGGGCTATATGACATGGCAGAATAGAAATAGGCTGAGTGCCCGAAGACAAATTGATGCAGAAGTCTATATCCCTATCAGGTGGCTTACCTGGCAGGTCTGAAAGAAATACCTCAGGAAACTCACGAACAACAGGCGCAGAATCCATAGAACGAACCTCGGTACTAGAATCACGAACATAAACCAAGTAGGCCAACATCCCTTATCAACCATACCCCGAGCCTTCATATAAGAGATAACCCTATGGGTGGGATGACCAGGAGTCCCTCTCCACTCTAAATGAGGCAACCCCAGCAAGGCTAAGGTCACAGTCTTGGCATGATAGTCCAAGATAGCGTGGTAAGGTGATAACCAATCTATTCCCAATATGACATCAAAATCTACCATATCCAACATTAATATGTCTATTCGGTTCTCAATACCCCAAATCACAACCATACAAGAACGATGAACAAGATTTACCATATTAGAATCACCCACCGATGTAGACCCATATACAGGAGCACTCAAAGAATCACTAGTCATAATTAGATACAGTGCAAAATAAAAGGACATATAGGAGTAGGTAGACACTGGATCAAATAGTATTAAAGCATTTTTACTAAAAACCAGAACGGTACTTTTGATAACTGCATCGGAGGCCTCAGCCTCAGGCCTGGTTGGAAGAGCATAACATCGGGGATGGGCCCCACCACTATGAATTACATCTCTGGGACGGCCTCCTGTTGGCTGGCCTCCACCTCTAGCGGCCTGAGCTCCACCTCTAATACCTCCACCTCTAGCATATCTACCTACATCTCTAGCTAGCTAAGTGGGCTTTGGAACACTCAGTGACCGAACCATGGTACGAGAACCCTGATGCTGAAAGCTACACGATGCTCAAGGTCAAAATCTAGCAATATGCCTCGTATCGCCACAAGTATAACAAGCCCTTGGTTGCTGAAACTGCTGACTCTGACCGCTTGAATATCCACTCTGAAAACTCTAGAGTGGAGGTACACTGATAGAGGCTGGCGGTGCACTATAGGGCTGCTGATCAAAATACTGAATATGAGAACCACGACCACCTAGAGCACCGTGAGAAGCCTGAAGTGCTGAATGAAATGGCCTAGAAGAATGGCACCTACCAAAAGAATCTCTGCCTCCAGATGAGGCACCAACTGAACCTGCCCGAATGACGAGGCCTCTTGTCAGACCCCTGACCACTCCCCTATAACAGAACCATCTTGACTCTTCTGGCCACATTAATCTAATCCTGAAATAAATCTCGCTTCCTGGCTCCTTAGCCATCTGAAGTCGAATAGGCTGAACGAGTCCCTTAATAAACCTCCTCTCTATCTCTCACTCACTCTCTCTCACTCTCTCTCTTTCTTCTCAGTGAGAAGTATAAGAAGAGAATGACAGGCCAAATCAATAAACATGGTCTCATACTGAGTAACAGTCATAGAACCCTGTGGGAGATGCTCAAACTGCCTTTGATGGTTCTCCCTATGAGTGATAGGAAGAAACTTCTCTAGAAATAAATGAGAAAACTGATCCCAAGTCAAAGCTGGTTATCCAGCTGGTCTAGCCAATAATAATCTCTCCACCAAGTCTTGGCGGATCCAGACAAACGAAAAGCAACAAAGTCGACCCCATTGGTCTCCACTATCCCCATGTTCCTAAGAACCTCATGACAACTGTCCAAATAATCCTAGGGATCCTTAGAAGAAGTACCACCAAAAGTAGTAGTCAAGAGCTTGGTGAACCTATCCAATCTCCACAAGGCATCATCAGACATAGCAGGCCCATCTCCGGTCTTTGCCACAATACCAGGCTGAACTACTCCAACTGGGTGAGCCGCTGGAGTTTAAAACTGGGGAGCCATCTGCTCTGGAGTGCAAGTAGCAAGAGTCTGGGCTCTTCCTCCAGCCTGAGAGACGGCTGGTGCCAGAGGAAGCAAGCCTACCTGGGAGACACTCTCCATAAGGCCCACTAGACGGACCAGAGCATCCTGAAGTACCAGGGTGGCGATGAACCCCTCTGGGACCTGAGCTGGCCCCACTGGAACTGACTGGGGTTGAATCTCCTCACCAAACTCAACCTGAGGCTCAGCTGCTGGTGCTGTTGTTCCAGATCTGGGCTGGGCTATGCCTCTACCTCACGCCCTAGCACGGCCTCTGCCCCTGCCCCTGCCCCTTGCTGGAGCTACTACTGGGGTCTTAGGCTGCTGGCCAGCTGATGAAGCGATACGTGTTCTCACCATCCATGGGAGAACAAAGTAGAAGTTCAATTAGCATTGAGAAATCAAGTAGCACGACAGGAAAGAATAGATGTGAAATTTTTCCTAACTCTGTAGCCCCTATGGGATAAATAAAGACGTCTCTGTAGCGATGCCTCAGACTCTACTAAGCTTTTTCGTAAGTTTTGAGACTTAAGGAACCTAGAGCTCTAATACCAACTTGTCACAATCCGAATTTCCCACCCTCGGGAGTCGTGATGGCACCTACTAGTGAAAGCTAGGCAAGCCAGTTATTCCAATTATTTAACCACTTCATTTTTAATCCCTTAGCAATTCCAAAACAACATAACAAGGCAGCGGAGATTATAATAACAAAACAGTGCGGAAGAAAAAATTTGATAATTTAGATTAATACAAACTGCGAAAGTCTAAGAATATCTCTACGTAGAATTTAGTGTCACGGACCATCTATGAACACTACAAATAAAGTCTGAATAGAAATACACGAATCTGTCTCTAGGTAAGTAAAAACAGAAAGGGAATGATAGAAGGAGACACCAAAGCCTGCGAACGCCTGCAGGACTACCTCGAGTCACCTGAATAGACTGAAGGCAACAATCTCACTGCGGTCCAAAAGGTGCAGCACCGGTATCTGCACACAGTGTAGAGTGTAGCATCAGCAGAACCGACCCATGTGTTGGTAATTGCCTATCCTAACCTCGGTGAAATAGTGACGAGGCTAGGACCAGACTACCAAATAAATATGTGCAGTTAAATCATATACAATGGAAAATAAAGGCAGAACTTTACAATTGATGATAGGAAGGGGGAATCATGCTGCGGGGAACAAAAAGTAACAACAGAAAACCAACAGTTAAATGTAAAGAACACCATAACTCAATTATCAATAAAAATTAGGAAATCAAAGACAAGTGCACGACATCACCCTTCATTCTTTTACTCTCATCCTTACCACAAAATCAATATAATCAGCACGATATCACCCTTCGTGCATTAACACTTTCAAAATCATACACGGTATCACCCTTCGTGCTTCACACCCTTCCTCACCCAAGCAACAATCACAAAGCAATTTGGGCAATAGAATCAATAATATTTCAATAAAATCCCGGCAAGGGAACAATAGCATAACAATAATATCCCGGCTAGGGAAATAATACCAAAAACAATAATATCCCAGCAAGGGAGATAACATCAAAATTAACAACATCCCGGCAAGGGAGACAATATCATAAACGTCTTCTCTTTTCCACATTTACTTCACAACTCTATTCACAACTTGAGCCAATGCTCTAAAATGTTCAATTGCCAATAATACTTTTACAAATCATTTTCCAACTTGAGCTAATGCTTTTCAATGTTCAATTACAAATAATACTTTCACAAGCCTTGTTGAACAATAGAAATCATCATATAAAGCATGAACAATACAAAACAGAGTCACCTTAATCATAGTATAAGACACACGGGCATACTTGACACCAACGTATAGATACTCGTCACCATGCCTATACATCGTACTCAACAATTAACACATAGAAAATAAGACACGACCCCAAATCCCTCAAGCTAAGTTAGAGCAAACAGTTACCTCGATGCCACGAACACAATTCAAGCCTCAACTATCGCTTTACCTCTTGTTTCCACCACCAATTTGCTTGTATCTAGTCACAATATACTTAACGATATCAATAAATGCTAAATGAATCAATTCTAATGCATGAAAATAGGTTTTCTAAAGTTTTTCCCAAAAAGTCAAAAATCAAACCCGGGCCCACATGGTCCAAACCCGAGGTTCGAACCATAACCCGATTATCGATTCACCCATGAACGTAAATATATAATTTGTTTTGAAATCGGACCTCATAGTACAAATCTCAAAAATTTGAAAATTCTAAATTCTACCCAAAACACCCAATTTCACCATGAAAACCCTAGATTCTAGGATGAAATCTTGTAAAAAGAAGTTAAGGAGGGAACGAAATGAGTTAAAAATCACTTACTTGTGTTTTGGGGAAGAAAGAGTTTTTTGAAAATTGCCTCTTATGTTTTTAGGGTTTTGAAAAGTGAAAAATGGCAGAAAAATCTCGTTTATTATATCCCTCTCAGAACCTCACCGCGGACCGTATAAAAAAAACCGTGGTTGCGGAGCTCCACCACGGACCGCGAGATATTTAACGCGGCCGGGATGACTTGGCCTTCCTCACCGTGGACCGATTAAACCCCACCGTTGTCGCGATAAATCACCGCGGACCACGAAGTCTGGTTCAGAGACCTGCAACTTCTCTGAACCTTCAACAATTATGTTCCAAGTCTAATTTCACTCTGTGGCCTATCCAAATCTCATCCGAGCCCTCGGGGCTCCAAACCAAACATGCAAACAAGTCCAAAAAAATCAAACGGACTAGATCATGCGATCAAATCATCAAAATAACATAAATTCAATTCCGGGAATATGCTCAAGTCTCATATTTTTCTACGGACCCTCCGGGACAATCAAATCACTGGTCTGTGTCTGTTTACCTAAAATATTGACTAAAGTCAACTTAAATTCATTTTAAAAGCAAAATTTATCATTTTTCATAGATTTTCACATAATGGCTTTCCATATATACGCCCGGATAACACACACAAATCAAGGTGAGACAAAAGGAGGTTTTAAGGCCTCGGGACATAGATTTTACTTTTAAAACAAGTGATGACAAAGGTCATCACAAATGGCTATATCGCGGGAATATGCATGAAAAACTGTGTGATTCGCAAGCAAGGATTAATTGCATCTAGATAAGTAGGTTTTCTTTGAACTTTCCGTAGTGAACTTATGTCAGATATACTCGGTCAATTGGTGGATTTGATATCTTTAAACTGTCGAACTTTGGTGTATACCTAGACAACCATAAGTCACAAAACCACCCCTTAATCGTCTTTGGTTCTCATTGTTGTGTTTGTTTCATCCATGTACACCGCCTGGTTTCATAAGTGCATAGAGAACTGGCTTGGCAAAATTCTCCTTGAAGCGGCTAAGACTTCACACTTACATAAGTGATTCCTAAATGTGTCATCCCGTAGATACACTATTTGATATACCTCGTATCAAATATAGAAATCATTAAAAAGCCTTAATGCTTTATCCTTGGTACTGAACATTGTCTTATCACGAGAATTGACCAAAATTTTAGTTGACATTGTTGAACCGTCATTAATGACTTTATTTGATCTCCTTGAACCAAGATCTTGTGATCTCCAGTCTTCTAGGTAGAGTTACCACTACAATAACTTGTTCCCGTCCATAGTCTTATTTTTCTTGATGATTTCTCAACTACCTCTCTAGTTAGTCCTTTTGTAAGTAGATCTGACACATTATCGCTTGACTTTACATAGTCAATCGTGATAATTCCTCTAGAGAGTAATTGCCTAACGGTTTTATGTATTCGTCGTATATGACGAGATTTACTATATAATGCTCCCAGCCTTTCCAATTGCTACTTGACTATCACAATGAATGCATATTGGTGCCAACAGTTTGGGCCAAAATGGAATGTCTTCCAAGAAATATCGGAGCCATTCAACTTCTTCACCGGCTTTATCTAAGGCTATGAACTCAGCCTCCATTGTAGAGCCGGCAATAGAAGTTTGTTTGGACGACTTCCAAGATACCGGTCCTCCACCAATAGTGAATACATATCCACTTGTTCGAATTAGCTGGACCAGTGATCCAATTTGCATCACAGTAACCCTCAATCACCGCATGATATTTACTGTACTACAAACCAAAGCCCTGGGTATGTTCTAAATATCCCAAAACTTATTTCATTGCCATTCAATGAGATTGACCTGGACTGCTCGTGTATCGACTCAATTTACTTATAGCATAACCTATATCTGGTCGTGTGCAATTCATGATGTATGTAACACCCCTCAAATTTATAAAAGTTTTGAGACACGCTAATTATAAAATTAAATTATTATTATTATTTTTCTTCTTGACTATACTGAAAATAATATATACACACACTTAAATAATTGGATATAAAATTAGGGAAATATTAATAATTTTAATATTATTAATTATTAAATGTGGGTATCATTAATTATTAGTTAAGTTTAAAAAAAAAGGAAAAGGGCCTAAAGCCTATAAAATGGGCTGTTGAAAACAAAGGCTTCAAGCCTTAAGCAAAACACTGCCAATGTAAAAGCAGAAAGCCAAAGCCTTGGACGAAAAACAGAACACTAGTTCTGTTCGCTTACGAAACAGAGAACCATGAAACAGAGTTGCTTACTCACGCGGGCAATGGAAAATCCTAGGGTTCTTTACAAACCACTAATCCTTGAACTTAGGTATATAAAATTACCTATCGTTAATTATCCTACAGTAGTAATAGGTAAGAATTGAGTAGTTAATTCCCTTCTTCCTCTATATCAACAGTAAATTTCATGTTTAGGTGTGAAACTTTAAAATTGATTAAAATGCAGTAATTGTTGTAGAATCGATTGTTTGACTGGTGTCAATTGGACTGGGGCCTATGTATTGGCTCGAGAAATTTTGAGGTGAGTTGATATAACCCTTTACTAAAGTGGTTTAACTCACAAAAGAAAACATACAAGGTATTTGATGAATTGCTTAAAAGAGTTTATATTTACTTAATTGGAGCGAGTCAGTATCTATTAACTTAGAATTATTCTAGAAAAAGTTTAGATAATTTATTATGATATATGTACATAAATTTTAAGATTTTGTGTTATTCTTATATGCTATTTTCATGTTGAAAATTTATGAAGAAGCAACAATCTTTAGAAATACTTTTACATGTTTATTTCATTCTTATGCCGTGCTTTACATTCGAGGATACCAGCATGCGCATGTACACGATATTCTATAAAGAAAAGATTTAGACTTGAAAAGTCACAAGAATTTTTAGAAAGAAAAGTTTTTTGGGAGTATCCTTTATTCTGAGAATGGGCCATCATCCAGGCCGAACCAAGGCGTTGACTTCCTGAAATTACTTCTGCCAAAGTAGGGAGCACACAAGCCGAGAGTCTCGTTGCTGGGAATTTACTTTGCCATGATAAGGTATGATACATGAGCGCTGAGAACCATGAAGCGAGTGGCACATCGTGGATTGGGCCTATTCGACCAGGTTGGGATCGAACCCGTGCTGATCACACGGTGACTGAGACAGAATTAAGTTAGGATAGTTGGAACTCCTAAAGTATAAAGTGAAGTATTTTTTTATAAGAAAGAAACAAAAGAATTTCTTTTAGAATATTCATAAACTGCAATTATGTAATTATTTTAGAATCATTCTTATAAGCTTTATTTTTACATGTATTTAGAACCTTTACCGTAATGTATATGTTATTAAAGTTTCTACCCCTGTTGTTGAGACTTACTGAGTACAATGGATGGTACTGATGTTCTCTTTTTGGAACATACGTTGGTCTATGGTATAACGTAGGAACCGGTTTTGCAGGCGAGCAGGCTACGAGTTAGGACTTCCTTCTCTTCCAGTGCTATTGGTGAGCTCCTCTTTTGTTCATGGAGTATTCCTTAGAGTCTATTTATTTAGTTATTTCTTTGTTTACTTAGAGAACTGGCCAGGAAATCTCATGTCCTGTGCATTGCGTCAGTCTATCAGTAGAGGCTTCATAGACATAGTCGTTGGGTTAATATTCATATGTTTTTTATAATAACTTAGCAGTAATTCAGTAGTTACTACGAATAAAGTTTTGGAGTTGATTTATTTAAATATTTAAATTAATCAATAGTATTTAGATAGAGTATTGCCTTGTTGCATATAAAGTTTGGAGTTATAATAGATTTGATAAGCAAAGATGATTCTGTGACGACCCGACCCGTCGTCTCATGAGAACCGCTCTGCTTCCCCCATTTACTGCTTTTTTATGTTTCATTATCAGTGTCTTGTCTAAACGAGTTGAATTGGGTCGATTTTTTGAAGGAAATGAGACACTTAGTCTCTTTAAGGAAGGCTTGTTTTGAAAAAGTCAACTGGATGTTGACCTACGAGTTAGAGGACTCGAATTTGGATTCTGACAATTCAGTTAGCTTCGGGATATAATTTGTGACTTAAGAGTGTGATCGGAAGTGATTTTGGAGGTCCGGTGTAGAATTAGGCTTGAATTGGCGAAGTTAGTATTTTGGCGAATTTCGGTTGATAGGTGAGACTTTGATCCGAGGGTCGGAATGGATGTTGTATCTTCGTTAGGTGATTTGGGATGTGCGTGCAAAATTTCATGTTATTCGGAGGTGATTTGATTGGGTTTTTGATCAAATGTGTGTTTCGGAAATTTTAGAAGAACTTAGGCTTGAATTCGATGTAAATTTGGTGTTTTGATGTTAGTTTTGGTGTTTCTGGAGTGAAACTAAGTTTGAATGATCATATGTGACGTGTTAGTATGTTCGTATGCGGTCCCGAGGAGCTCGGGTGAGTTTCGGATAGATTTGGGCTGCGTTGTGCTTGTTTTTCTTATGCTTCAACGTCGTTTCTTCAAGCATAAATAATATCATATTGAAAAAATAAGCTCCAATTACTATTTTGAATGAAGAATTAGATCCGTATCGTAATTACGGACCCGTAGCAAAAAGAATCGTCCAATTTGGACATCGTATAAGGAGTTTATGGCCATTTTACCAAGGTTGCCCAGATTTTGAGGTTAACAACGAAATTGCCCCTGACGCCGTATTATAAACCTGACCTATTTGCAAATCTTAAAAATTACATATCTCTTTCATTATAAGGTCAAATTGAGTGATTCAAAAGTCTAAATTCATTAGAATTTCACAAGGAATCCATTGGGAGCAATAAAATGCATGAACAGTATACCTATAATGTGGTCAAGTTTTCTTCCAATTTTTGAACGGGAGAAGCTTCTGAGGCGATTTTTAAGAGAGAAAATCAGTGGGTATCATAGAGGTAAGTGATTTGATTATTAAAAATTGTTTATGGGTGATTATAAACCATAATCCCAGCCTTTAATTCATGAAAAACAGTAGAAAAATAGGATTTTGGGGCTTGAGGTTATGAGACTTTTAGGGGTCGATTTGAGGGGCCAAACGGACTCCGATTTTGGTGTTCTTTATATGTATGGAATTGGGAGAAGATGAAGAACACTTTTTTGTAAAAATTTCTGAGTTTAGATAAGTGGGACCAGGGCTCGAGTTTTGTCAATTTCGGGATTATTGATGTTTTTCGATTATTTTCGATTGGGTATTGATCCTATAGCATAATGTGACGTATTCGTTGTGGTTTTGGTCAGATTCGATGCGCGAGGAGTTCGATTTGAGAGGCAAGGGCATAACGAGCTAGGATTTTAGCCGGCTTGAGGTTAGTAATAGATGTAGATGCTGTGTTGAGGGTTTGAAACCCCGAATTTGCACATTGTAGTGCTATGTTGAGGTGACTTACACGCCGGATAACGGGAGTGGGTGTCATGACCCAAATCCCGGTCGTGATGGCGCCCAACACCTTGTTAGGCAAGCCCGACCTTTATAATGTTTTCAAACCCAAGTTTACAAAGCTCCTTATCAGTTATTAAATTTAAAAATACCAATTTAAGCAAAATCTCAGTCTGATAGTAATAAAAACTGTGCGGAAATCACTATAATATCAAAACAGCCCATATCATATCTGGCGTCACGAGTCAGAGCCTCTAGATACAACAGAGCAAAATCCTATACATATGAAAGTCTAGATGCAGAAGTAAAGAAAGATAAGAGGAGAAATCGGGTCCTGCGGACGCCAGGCATCTACCTCGATGACTCTGACAGATGGGCTAGGCAGTAGCAACAAACTCAGCTATGCCTCCGGGATCCCTGTATCTGCACACAAGGTGCAGGGAGTAAAGTAAGTACTCCAACTCAGTGAGTAATAACAATAAATAACAACTGAAAGTAAGAATTCTCGCAGAAACACTACTCAGTTCTATAACCAACAGTAAAGGCAGTAAACAACAGCTGAGCAGGGAAAACAGGTAAAAATCTCTCAAAAGACCGGCAAATTACCAACACTGCTGCGGCGCGCGGCCCGATCCAATAATAGTATATACTGCTGCGGCGCACAGCCTGATCCAATAATAATATACACTGCTGCGGCGCGTAGCCCGATCCAATAATAGTATATACTGCTGCGGCGCGCAGCCCGATCCAATAATAATATACACTGCTGCGGCGCGCATCCCGATCCAATAATAATAGTCGACTGCGCTCACTGGGGGTGTGTGCAGACTCCGGAGGGGCTCCTACAACCCAAGCGCTATAATACTGCGGCGTGCAGTCCGATCCACATAGTATATCACTGCGGCGTGCTGTCCGATCCATATAATATATCACTGCGGCGTGCAGCATGATCCATATAATATATCACTGCGGCGTGCAGTCCGATCCATATAATATACTACTGCGGCGTGCAGCACGATCCGGTGTATATCAAATACCCTCACTATGGGGTCCTTGACCCCTCTCAGTCAATATAGACTTGGCCTCTCAGGCCCACTCAGCTAAGACGGGGTTTTCAACCCCAGGTATTCCTCATTTAGGGTGCAAATTGCTAAGACTGGTTCATATTATGTTTTACAGTTAAGGATATGACTGAGTGTGTTTTCAACAGGTAATGTGAGGTCAATTATCTCCACATGCTCCCTAAGGGTTCTACAGATTGGCACAAGGCCCCAAACGTGGCAACTAGCCCCAAATATACGGATATAAGCTCAGTCTCAGTCAAAAGTACAGTAGAGTCATCAATCGGGACAGACCGAGTCCAAATCCCTAGCAGTAACATCACCATGCTCATCATACGGCGCGTATCTCGTCTCAACATAGCACCACATAGTGCAAATACGGGGTTTCCAACCCTCTGTACATCATTTATAACCATTACTCACCTCAAGCCGGCCGAAATCCTAGCTCGCCTTGCACTTCCCTCGCAAATCAACCTCCCCGGGCGTAGAATCTAGCCAAAACCACAAGGAATACGTTATGATAAGCTAATGGGACATAACCCAATTGAAAGAACTCGAAAAACACCCATAAACACGAAGTTGGCAAAACCCGAGCCCTGGGGCCACGTCTCGAAAAATTATAAAATTAACATCACCGTCTTCCTTATCTCGCCACGAGTTCATACATACCAAATTCACAAAAATCGGAGTCCATTTGACCCCTCAAATCACTAGTTTAAACTCTTTCAAATTTCAAGCCCTAACCTCCATTTTTAACCTTAATTCCCTTGGATTTTTGGTGTTAATCCATGTTTTTACACCATAATAACGTAATCTAAGACCAAGAATCCATACCTGATGAAAACTTTCGGAACCCTCTTCAAATATCATCCTGCCTAAGTCTGAAGCCCCAAATGTTTTCCCCTTCAAAATTCCTGAAGGGAACTTAATATTGTTCTGCCAAGTGATTTCTGCTTATGCGGTCCATGCACCGCACCTGCGGCTTCCGCTTTTGCTGTCAAAACACCGCTTATGCGGTTCAACTTAAAAATCCCAGGGCCGCTTCTGCGATCGAAATCCGCTTATGCGGTGTCCGCTTTTGCGGAAAGACTTCCGCTTCAGTGGAATATACCAGGCCCCCACAAGGACCGCTTCTGCGACCCTATAGCTGCATCTGCGGAGCCGCTCCTGTGGCTCCTTTTCCGCAGATGCGGAAATACTAGAAGTTAGAAGATCAGACCTGCTGCATGCTTCCAAAATTCCCGTTTAACCATCCGAAATCACCCCGAGGCCCCCGGGACCTCAACCAAAAGCACCAACACATCCTAAAACCTTATTCAAACTTGTTCCAATCCCCAAAACACGTCAAACAATGCTAAAACCATTAAATCACATCGAATTCAAGCCTAAGTTCAACCAAAACTTCTGAAACTCACATTCGATCGAAAACCCGACCAAACGATGTACGAATGACTTGAAATTTTACACACATATCCAAAATCACCTAACGAAGCTACAACAACTCTCGGAATTCCATTCCGACCCCCAGATCAAAATCTCACCTATCAACCGAATCCGCCAAAATTCAAACTTCGCCAATTCAAGCCTAATTCTACACCGGACCTCCAAATTCAATTCTGATCGCACTCCTAAGTCACAAATCATCCCCCAAAGCTAACCGAACCACCGGAACTCACATCCGAGCCCTCTAACTATATAATCAACTTTCGGTTGACTTTTCCAAAACAAGCTTCCTTCTAAGAGGCTAAGTGCCTCATTTCCAACTAAAATCAATCCAACTCTACCCAATCAACTCAGATACTGATACTAAATCATAGAGAAACATAATATGGGGGAAACGGGGCGGTAACTCACGTGACAACGGCCCGGGTCGTCACATCCTCCCCAACTAAAACAAACGCTCATCCTCGAGCGGGTCAAGAAACATACCTGGAGCCTCAAATGGGTGGGGATATCTACTCCGCATCTCCTGCTCGGTCTCCCAAGTAGCCTCCTCCACGGGCCGACCTTTCCACTGCACCTTCACTAAAGCAATATCCTTAGACCTCAACTTTCAAACCTATCGACCCAGAATAGCCACCGGCTCCACATTATATGACAAATCATCATCCAACTGAACCGTGCTGAAGTCCAACACATGAGACGGGTCCCCACCATACTTCCGGAGCATATATACATGGAATACCGGATGCACACTAGACAAGATGGGTGGCAAAGCAAGCTCATATGCCACCCCTCCAATCCTCCTGAGTATCTCAAAAGGCCCAATAAACCTCGGGCTCAGCTTCCCTTTCTTCCCGAACCGCATAACACCCTTCATGGGCGAAATCTTCAATAAGACCTTCTCGCCTACCATATAAGACACATCACGAACCTTCTGGTCCGCATAACTCTTCTGGCGCGACTGTGCTGTACGAAGCCTCTCCTGGATCAACTTCACCTTCTCTAAAGCATCCTCAACCATCTCAGTCCCCAACAATCTAGCCTCGCCGGGCTCGAACCATACAACAGGAGATCTACATCGCCTACCATACAACACCTCATATGGAGCCATCTGAATGCTCGGCTGATAACTATTGTTGTAGGCAAACTCTGCAAGCGGCAAAAACTCATCCCATGAACCTCTAAAATCAATAACACAGGCACACAACATGTCCTCCAAATCTGAATAGTGCGCTCGGACTGCCCGTCCGTCTGAGGATGGAATGCGGTGCTCAACTCCACCTGCTTACCCAGCTCCCGCTGAAATACCCTCCAGAACTGAGGAGTGAACTGAGTACCTCGATCCGAGATAATAGACACTGGAACTCCATGTAACCTGACAATCTCCCGAATAAAGATCCCTGCCAGCCGCTCCGAAGAGTGAGTAGTACATACTGGAATGAAGTGTGCGGACTTGGTCAGTCGATCCACAATCACCCAAACTGAATCAAACTTCCTCAAAGTCCGAGGGAGACCACTCACAAAATCCATAGTAATCCTCTCCCATTTCCACTCAGGAATAACCATACGCTGAAGAACACCGCCCGGTCTCTGATGCTCGTACTTGACCTGCTGGCAGTTGAGACATCGAGCTACATAACTCACAATATCCTTCTTCTTCCTCCTCCACCAGTAATGTTGTCTCAAGTCCTGATACATCTTTGCGGCACCCGGATGAATGGAGTACCACGAGCTGTGGGCCTCCTCTAGTATCAACTCCCGAAGCCCATCCACATTGGGCACGCAAATCCGTCCCTGCATCCTCAACACACTGTCATCATCAATAGTCACATCTCTGGCATCATCATGCTGAACTCTGTCCTTTAGGACAAGCAAATATGGATCATCATACTGGCGCTCTCTGATGCGGTCATACAAGGAGGACCGAGAAACAACGCAAGCCAACACCCGACTCGGCTCTGAAATATC
>MU728025.1:4622-18462 GCA_026770625.1 Nicotiana glauca | reverse complement strand
CGTGGTCAAAGCTGTCTTGAGCTTCTGAAAGCTCTCCTCACACTCCTCGGACCACACAAATGGAGCACCCTTCTGTGTTAACTTGGTCAAGGGCGACGCAATAGAGGAAAATCCCTGAACAAACCGGCGATAATACCCTGCCAACCCAAGGAAACTACGAATCCCAGTGGCCGAGGTCGGTCTAGGCCAACTCTGCACCGCCTCTATCTTCTTTGAATCAACCTGAATACCGTCACTGGACACCACGTGTCCCAGAAAAGCAACAGACCCAAGCCAGAACTCACACTTGGAGAACTTTGCATAAAGTTTCTCCTCCCTCAATCTCTGCAATACTACTCTTAAATGCCGAGCATGCTCCTCCTGGCTACGCGAGTACAAAAGGATGTCATCAATAAACACAATCACAAATAAATCCAGATACGGCTGGAACACGCTGTTCATCAAATGCATGAACGCGACTGGGGCATTAGTCAGCCCAAAAGACATAACTAAAAAATCATAATCCCATATCTCGTCCTGAAAGTTGTCTTCATAATATCAGAATCCCTAATCTTCAGCTGGTGATAGCCTGATCGAAGATCAATCTTCGAGAATACCCTTGCTCCCTGGAGCTGATCAAACAAGTCATCAATACAGGGTAGTGGATACTTATTCTTCACTATCACCTTGTTCAGATGCCTGTAATCAATACACATTCTCATTGTGCCATCTTTCTTCTTCACAAATAAGACCAGTGCACTCCACGGTGACACACTAGGACGAATAAACCTCTTATCTAGGAGTTCTTGAAGCTGCTCCTTCAACTCCTTCAACTCAGCTGGTGCCATACGATAGGGAGGAATAGAGATAGGCTGAGTGCCCGGCACTAGATCAATACCGAAATCAATGTCCCTGTCTGGTGGCATGCCCGACAGGTCCGCTGGAAACACATCTGGAAAATCCCTCACAACGGGAACAGAATCAAGGCTAGGAGTCTCAGTTCCAACATCTCACACAAATGCCAAATATGATAAAAATCCCTTCCCAACCATCCGCTGGGCCTTTAAGAAAGAGATTACCTTGCTGGGTACATAATCAGTCATACCACGCCACTCGATCCTGGGAATACCCGGCATAGCCAATGTGACTGTCTTGGTGTGACAGTCTAGAATAGCATGGCACGGAGATAGCCAATCCATGCCTAGAATAACATCGAAATTTACCATGCTCAATAGCAACAAATCAACTCGGGTCTCCAGACCCCCAATAGTAACAAGACAGGACCGATATACATGGTCCACAATAATAATATCGCCCACCAGGGTAGATACATGCACAGGTAAAGAAAGACACCCTCGGGTCGTACCCAAATGATGAGCAAAGTATGAAGATACATAGGAATAAGTTGATCCGGGATCAAATAAAACTGAGGCATCCCTGTGGCAGACCGAAATAATACCTGTGATAACAGTATCCGAAGCAATAACATCTGATCGGCCCTGAAGAGCATAGAATCGAGCCTGACCACCACCCGATCGGCCTCCCCCTCTAGGGCGACCCCCAGCTGTCTGACCCTCACCCCTAGCTAGCGGGGTGGGTGCTGAAGATACTGGGCCAGAAGATGAGGGCTGTCCCCTCTGCTGAGATGAATTGGATGCATGGCGCGGACACTCCCTCCGCATATGCCCAAACTCACCACACTCATAGCAACTCCCGGGTGCTGGGAACTGGGACTGATGGGAACCCCTCGCGCCAGAGTGGCTAGCTGATGCACTCGGCCGGGATGAACCCTGAACAGATAGGGCATGAGACAAACTCTGCGCTGGAAGTGCACTAAGAGATGGCTGACTCTGCTGAGAGCCCTGGTAACCCCGACCAGAAGATGACCCACGATACTCTGAGCGAGCTGACTGATGAGGCCTGAAAGAACGACCTCTGCTCTGCTGAACCTAGCCCCTAGATGGAGCACCACTGAATCCTCGAGGCCTCTTGGCCTCCCTCTCCTCTCTCTCCTGACGGCAAGCCGTCTCAATATCACGAGCAATATGCACAGCATCCTCAAAGGTATGGCTCAGGATCCTCTCTCGAGTCATAAGAATACGGATGGGATAAACGAGTTCGTCCACAAACCGTCTAATTCGCTCCTGATCAGTCAGGACCATCTATGGAGCATAACGAGCCAACTCTGAGAATCTCACCTCATACTGTGTCACAGTCATATCTCCCTGACGAAGCCACTCAAACTGCCTATACAGCTCCTCTCTCTGCGATCATGGTACCCACTTCTCCAGAAATATAGTGGAGAACTCCTGCCATGACAACGATGCTATTTCTACCGGCCTACGCCGCTCATATGCCTCCCACCATGCAAAGGCTGCTCCTGAGAACTGAAAGGTGGTAAATGATACCCTGTTCGACTCCAAGATCCATGCTGTCTGAAGCATACATCGACATTTGTCGAGAAAACCCTGGGCATCCTCGCCCGGAATACCGCTGAAAGTAGGAGGTGAGAGCCTGCTGAACCTCTCAAGATGACGCTGCTCATCGTCTGGCATCACTGGAACCCCGTCGCCCTGAACCCGGGTAACTGGCTGAACTGGGGCAACCTGCTGAACTGGTGGCCTCTGGTGTTTGCAAACCCTGCACTACCTGCTCAGGCGTGCGATCTGCGGGGGTCTGATGACCACCCCCGGTCTGAGAAGTAGCTGCGGCAGTAGTGGCCGAGACTGCCTGAGCCAGGCCAGTGCAAAGTGATAGAATCTGAGCTAGGGCCTCCTGAAGACCCGGAATCACAATAGGCACAATTGGTGCCTGAGAAGGTGCTGCTGGAGTCTCTACAGCTGGAGGCTGATCCTGAATGGGGGCAACTGGCGAGTCAACTGGTGCTGCCCCTGCTGCCCTGCCTCGACCACGACCACGGCCGCGTCCATGGCCTCGAGGAGGTGGTACTGGTGGTCGTCCTCCACGTCCGGTAGCACGGGTTCTCGCCATCTACGAGAGAATAGAATACAGAAATTTAGTTCTTGGATAACCAAAGTCGCACGACAAGAATTTCAAGAATATGAAGTTTTTCCTAAAGGTTATGCAGCCTCCCGAGGATAAGTACAGATGTCTCTGTACCGATCCGCGATACTCTACTAAACCGGCTCATGACTCGCGATGGCGCCCAACACCTTGTTAGGCAAGCCCGACCTTTATAACGTTTTCAAACCCAAGTTTACAAAGCTCCTTATCAGTTATTAAATTTAAAAATACCAATTTAAGCAAAATCTCAGTCTGATAGTGATAAAAACTGTGCGGAAATCACAATAATATCAAAACAGCCCATATAAGATCTGGCGTCACGAGTCAGAGCCTCTAGATACAACAGAGCAACATCCAATACATATGAAAGTCTAGATGCAGAAGTAAAGAAAGATAAGAGGAGAAATCGGGTCCTGCGGATGCCAGGAAGCTACCTCGATGACTCTGACAGATGGGCTAGGTAGCAGCAACAAACTCAGCTATGCCTCCGGGATCCCTGTATCTGCACACAAGGTGCAGGGAGTAAAGTGAGTACTCCAACTCAGTGAGTAATAGCAATAAATAACAACTGAAAGTAAGAATTCTCGTAGAAACACTACTCAGTTCTATAACCAACAGTAAAGGCAGTAAACAACAGCTGAGCAGGGAAAACAGGTAAAAATTTCTCAAAAGTCCGGCAAATTACCAACACTGCTGCGGCGCGCGGCCCGATCCAATAATAGTATATACTACTGCGGCGCACAGCCCGATCCAATAATAATATACACTGTTGCGGTGCGCAGCCCGATCCAATAATAGTATATACTGCTGCGGCGCGCAGCCCAATCCAATAATAACATACACTGCTGCGGCGCGCAGCCCGATCCAATAATAATAGTCGACTGCGCTCACTGGGGGTGTGTGCAGACTTCGGAGAGGCTCCTACAGCCCAAGCGCTATAATACTGCGGCGTGCAGTCCGATCCACATAGTATATCACTGCGTCGTGCAGTCCGATCCATATAATATATCACTGCGGCGTGCATCACGATCCATATAATATATCACTACGGTGTGCAGTCCGATTCATATAACATACTACTGCAGCGTGTGTATATCAAATACCCTCACTATGGGGTCCTTGACCCCTCTCAATCAATATAGACTTGGCCTCTCGGGCCCACTCAGCTAAGACGGGGTTTTCAACCCCAGGTATACCTCATTTAGGGTGCAAATTGCTAAGACCGGTTCATATTATGTTTTACAGTTAAGGATATGACTAAGAGTGTGTTTTCAACAGGTAAAGTGAGGTCAATTAGCTCCACATGCTCCCTAAGGGTTCTACAGATTGGGACAAGGCCCCAAACGTGGCAACTAGCTCTAAATATACGGATATAAGCTCAGTATCAGTCAAAAGTACAGTAGAGTCATCAATCGGGACGGACCGAGTCCAAATCCCTAGCAGTAACATCACCACGCTCATCATACGGCACGTATCTCATCTAAACATAGCACCACATAGTGCATATACGGGGTTTCCAACCCTCAGTACATCATTTATAACCATTACTCACCTCAAGCCGGCCAAAATCCTAGGTCGCCTTGCGCTTCCGTCGCAAATCAACCTCCCCGGGCATAAAATCTGGCCAAAACCACAAGGAATACGTTATGATAAGCTAATGGGACATAACCCAATTGAAAGAACTCGAAAAACACCCAAAAACACGAAGTAGGCAAAACCCGAGCCCCGACCCCACGTCTCGAAAAATTATAAAATTAACATCACCGGCTTCCTTATCTCTCCACGAGTTCATACATACCAAATTCACAAAAATCGGAGTCCATTTGACCCCTCAAATCACTAATTTAAACTCTTTCAAATTTCTAGACCTAACCTCCATTTTTAACCTTAATTTCCTTGGATTTTCGGTGTTAATCCATGTTTTTACACCATAATACGTAATCTAAGACCAAGAATCCATACCTGATGAAAACTTTCGAAACCCTCTTCAAATATCGTCCAAAAATCGCCTAAGTCTGAAGCCCCAAATGTTTTCCCCTTCAAAATTCGTGAAGGGAACTTAATATTGTTCTGCCCAGTCATTTTCGCTTATGCGGTCCATGCACCGCACCTGCGGCTTCCGCTTTTGCGGTCAAAACACCGCTTATGCGGTTCAACTTAAAAATCCCAGGGCCGCTTCTGCGATCGAAATCCGCTTATGCGGTGTCCGCTTTTGCGGAAAGACTTCCGCTTCTGTGGAATATACCAGGCCCCATCAAGGACCGCTTCTGTGACCCTATAGCCGCATCTTCGAAACCGCTCCTGTGGCTCCTTTTCCGCAAATGCGGAAATACCAGAAGCCAGAAGATCAGACCTGCTGCATGCTTCCAAAATTCCCGTTTAACCATCCGATATCACCCTGAAGCCCCGGGACCTCAACCAAAAGCACCAACGCATCCTAAAACCTTATTCAAACTTGTTCCAATCCCAAAAACATGTCAAACAATGCTAAAACCATTAAATCACATCGAATTCAAGCTTAAGTTCAACCAAAACTTCCGAAACTCACATTCGATCGAAAACCCGACCAAACGATGTCCGAATGACTTGAAATTTTACACACATATCCAAAATCACCTAACAAAGCTAGAGAAACTCTCGGAATTCCATTCCGACCCTCGGATCAAAACCTCACCTATCAACCGGAATCCGCTAAAATTCAAACTTCGCCAATTCAAGCCTAATTCTACACCGGACCTCCAAATTCAATTCTGATCGCACTCCTAAGTCACAAATCATCCCCCGAAGCTAACCAAACCAGCAAAACTCACATACGAGCCCTCTAACTATATAGTCAACTTCCGATTGACTTTTCCAAATAAGCTTCCTTCTAAGAGGCTAAGTGCCTCATTTCCAACTAAAATCAATCCAACTCTACCCAATCAACTCAGATACTGATATTAAATTATAGAGAAACATAATATGGGGGAAACAGGGCGGTAACTTACATGACGACGGGCCGGATCGTCACAGTGGGGTAGAGCACTGTCGGGGATTGTGACTTGGTCCGTCCCGCTTAATGAAATTACTAACTAATTGATTGAAGCTTAGTTGATATCCTTATAAAAATGGATTAATTGTCATAATTTGGCCTCGTGCCAACTGATTGAATCCTTCATGGATTGTTTGTAATGGTTTCTTACCATATTTTTAGACAATTGAACTCAGTTCTAGTATTTAATACTATTTTGAAAACTCAGCCACTTTTTCTCAAAACTTGGAACTTAAATAATATTTCTAATGAAGTTTGGGATGGATATTTCTGTATTACTTTGCCCGAAGGGCTTATATGATTCTGGACTAAGTATGGGGTCGGGCTGCGCGCCGCAACAGTATTATATTGATATTGATATGAGGCTTAGGGCCTAATGGATGCCACGAGATGGCTTGATATTGCACTTGGGCCGTAAGGGACCTCTCCCGGAGTCTGCACACCCCCAGTGAGTGCCGTCGATGATAAATAAATGGAGCGGGCTGCATGTCGCAGCGGGTACTAGAGAGTACCGTACTATTTGTTGCAATTCTTAATTGATTGTCATTCATTTACTTATCTGTTACAGCATCATTGTTTTCATTGGTTTATTGAGTTGATATTATCTGGATTGAACTGCTGTAATTATAGCTTACATTGTGCCTATCCAGGATTTCTTACTCTCAGCATTTATTTATGTTTATTACTCTCTGGGTTAGAAGTACTCACATTACTCCTTGCACCTTGTGTATAGATCTATGTGCACCCACTGAGGCTGAGTGAGGATTTCTCTACCGAGCATCATGTCTGGGAGCATCAAGGTAGCTGCATGACGTCCGCAGTCCTGATCTTCCCATCTAACCTATTTGCTTTATTTTTGCATATCTTTAGAGAAATATGTAGTAGGTTGACACCTGTGTATTAGATGCTCAGACTTGTGACACCGAATTCTTCGTGCTGTGTAGTGGTATTTCTACTTGGGTTTTCCGCATGTTTTAACTATATTTCAGAGTTTCAGTATTATGACTTAGTAAGTATTTGTGTTAATTGAATCATGAACTATATAAAAAGGGTTAAGGTTTTTGAATTGGTCGGGCTTGCCTAGCAGTGTGTTGGGCACCATCATGACCGGGGTTGGGGTCGTGACTAGTTGGTATCAGAGCCTAGGTTACTTGGTCTCGCGAGTCATGAGCCAGTTTAGTAGAGTCTCGTGGATCGGTACGGATTCGTCTGTACCTATCCTCGAGAGGCTGCAGAACCTTTAGAAAAACTTCACATTCTTGAATTCTTATCGTGCGTCCTTGATTCACCTTGAAAAGAAACTCTTGAAATTCCTTCCACGTGTTCGTATGCGCATGAGCGCTAAGTATTAGATGTGCCTTGATGGCTTGTGATTCCCCTATCGAGGGGCGAGTGTAATCTCTGTGAGTTTATGTTGGGCCAGTCTGGAGGACTTGAGGCCGGATCATTTCCTATGGCTTGAGCACCGAGGTACTAATTGTGTGAGCAAGTATTTCGAACTTATATGTTCGGCATTGCCCCTATTAGTGGGAGTGACGGCTGGTTAGCTACGTGGTGATTATGTTAGTGCTGCAGGGTGTATCTATGTGACTTGGAGGTGACTAGGAAGGCTTACTGGATGATAGAAGAACTATTAGGTGTTTGAATTCCATTGCGATTCGAGGTATAGCCTGAGTTATGGGCGCGTGAAGAATCTTTTCATATTTCCAGTTGAGAGTGAAGTAAAAATTTTATGTTGCGGTATGAGTTCAGACTCAGGAAGACTAAGCGACTGCGTACAGTTTAGGACGGTGGAAGGTATACAAAAATGGTAGTTGGAGGCAAAGTAGGTGGGTCATCTCCTGCGGAGTGTTCTAAAGTTGTGTGATCCATATGTTATCTATTAGAAGGTCTCATTTACAAGTGAAGAAAATGTGTTGACATCTAAATTGGATCACCTAGAGAGTGGGATTAACTGTTGTGTGAGTGAATGCGAGATTTGCAGAAGAGTTAAAAAAAATTCTAGATGATTTGTGTTTCCACAAGCTTATGAAGGATTGAGTTTAATCTCACTATGGAATTAAGGCAGCAATGGAGTATGTGCGTTATGAGTTGTTGGGGCTGTTTTTATCTATGGCTTTGAGCCAAGTTGGGGAGTTTGTTATTGATTAGCTAGTTGTACGGTTATGTGCTATGTTGGTTCCGGTTTGAGGCATGCTGGCGAATTAGTTTTGGTTGCGGAAATTAAGCCGAGGATGGCACGAGTGAAGCAAATTTTGATAAAGGTTATGTGGTGCTTCGTAATTTTGTGAGAATCACAGGATGTCTTAAGCTGTTGTTGGTAAAGAATGCTCGGTGCATGGAGCAGGAAGATGTTTGTTTGCATTAGGATAAGGTCATATCCTGCGATGTTAGAGTGCTAATGAGGCACGGGTGGTTATGTTTGTTTGATCAGGTGAATTGCAGTTTGAATAAGAAGTAAATGACTCTCGAGAATGATTTTAATGTGTTCAAGATTTTACATGTAACAATCAGGTGTCTTAAGGTTGTGTATGTGGTATTTTTATGTTAATTATGGGATTCTCTGTATCAGTATCTGGAAAGTAAAGGTAACGGATTTAGATTCGCAGGAAGTTCTTCAGAGTAAAGTATTTTGGAATGTGGTGTTTCTGGGAATATTTGAGAGAGGACTCAGTGGCTTATGGGTGTTAGACAGTGTGGTGTTATTCTTGGGGGCTCGTGTAGTGATCCTTGGTTGAGGAACTGTGGTGCTACAGCAAGGGGGAATATCAAGTTGATGCTGAATCAGAAGGGAAATTAGATAGATGGAATAGCTTGATAGTAGACTGAATCGGTATGGTAATGATATGATTAATTCTTCGTATGTGTTCGAGATAATGAGCCCTTACAAGTATTTTACAGTAATGCTCTTGGGTTTTGATGGCTTGCTTAGCTTGGTCGAGTTAGAAGGATTCTGTCCTGGCAGTTTAATTTATGCAAACAGAATTGAGAGAGTTCATGTTGATTTCTACCGTGGTTGAAGAGGTGCATTTTCTACGAATATGAGAGACATGAGATGTGTAATGATTTTTCTTCTAGATGGGATCAATTGAAGTTCTTGACTAGTTGAGTACGTAGATGTCTGTGGCTCGGAAGGGAGATAAAAGTTTTCATGTTATCCTTGGATGGTATGGTATATGCGGTATGTTGTGGAGGATCAAGTCTGGCGTGTGCTATTTTACTGTTCAGTTCTGAAAGGAAGTTCATAAAACTCCTAGGCAACGGGTAGCCTCAGATAATCAAGGAAATGATACTGCTAATTGGAAGTGATTTGATGAGAGTATATGTCTCAGAAACAGGTAATGTGATTAAACTGATGATACTTGGTAGTATTGCGGCATTTTCTTGTTGGATCAACTAGTGGTATTAGGGTTTTCTTGGTGGCACAAGGAAATTTTAAAGTATCTATCATGGAGTGATGAGGTATTTAAGGTGTGGTATGTTTTCGGACGGCAAAATTGGGATCAGGTATGATGATTTGTGTGCTATATGGAGTTAGAGACTGGGAGTTCTCATGTACAGGCTATGTTGTGGTTGTGTATCCTGTGTGTCGGCACCGTTTAATGGCTATTGGGATTTGGAGACTCGAATGGATCTTTATTTGCTGGTATGTTAGATTTTGGATGTGATGTCAGAATTCAGACTGGTTGTCTAAGTGTTGGGTTATTCTGGACTATTACGCTATGGGCTATGACGGAAATGCAACGGGTTGAGTGGCGAGGTGCATTGGATTATGTTCTTGCAGAGTGGTTTATATTTCAAAGACCCAGCGGACAGCTGGGAAGGATTGCTTTTCTTAATTCGTCCTTCGTGATGGATGTCAGTGTAGAGGTTCCTACCATTGGTTTCATTTCGGTGTTAAGGGACTTTTTGGATGCGTTTCTTATGGCCGGGCATGTCGTCGGGCGAGGTTGTGGATTTTGATATTGATTTGGTGTCAGGCACCGTATCGTACGGCTCCGGCATGAGTTATAGTAGTGAAAGAAGCAGCTTTAGGCTTTCTTGGTAATGAGTTCGTTGGTAGGCTGATGTGGATACGTGTTTAGCTTGAGTTGGCTTGGTTGTCCCCGAATTGTATTGTTGAGGGATAGGTTGATTCGATCGTTATTGAGCTTGTTAGTGATCTGAGGAGAGCTATGAGTTGCTTTTTGGTGTTGTGAGATGTTATGATTTGTTGGTTATGGGCACATGTGGTGCGGTTCTATTGGGGATTCATAGTGAGAGTTGAGCGGGAAGAGTAATTGGGTGTTGCTCGGTAAATGGAGTATTGGTTATGACCTATCGGGTTGCGTGGCGTATGTTATTTGTTTCACCGTGGGTGTAATGAATTGCTTTGGTTCCAGACATCAAATTGTGCGTGGCTGTCGATTTTGAAAATAGTGACTTGAGGTGTTTCATGTGTAATAATGTTTGGATAGGATCGCGCATTGTAGTGAGTCCACGTGGAGATATGACCTTTCGGGGTAGATTCAGGTGTTCTATTTCTATGATGTGATATGGGGTCTCATCCTTGTGTTGTGATGGTACAGATGAGCTTGAGGTACAGCTCTTTCGTTGAGTCATTTTTCATGATTTGAGTATGTTCAGACCGTTTCTTATTGGCGCGCGTATTATGCCAGTTGTCGCTTAGGCCTGTATTGAGGTGTCATATCACCAGAGTGGTGTGTTGGGTTTGAGGTGATCGTTGGGGTCATTAATGGATACGAACGAATTTGATTTTAACTTGTTGGAAGGATAATATCGAGGTTCGGCTCGGAAATCTATTGTGGTATTAGCCAAAAGGGAAGTGACTTCATGAATGGTTGACCTGAGAGATGGTTACGGTTTATTACATGTTTCATTTATCATTAGCAGTATATAGAAGTGTTGGAATAATACCTTAGTTGATAAGAGGTTTTCTACCGGTATTCGGGTGTTGTGTGCAGTTGCTGTGAATAGAGGTCATCATTTCGAGTGTTTGAGTTATGTGGTATATCATAAGATTGCAGCCAAGGTTGCAGGTATGAGTTATTACAGCTGGTTCGGGCTTATTCTGAATAAAAATGTGAGGTTCTGACCTTGTGTATGATTTCGGAAAGTGAAATATGGTCTTATGACCTATAGGCTGGACTGGATTGTATAATTGTAGTTAAAATATGTTATCGGACCTATATGAGATTGGGTGACGTGGGATTGCACTTGGTAAGGTTATTCAGCTATTGGTTGGCTTTTAGAACAACTCTGGGTACGCTCGAGGATGAGCGTTTGCTTATGTTGGGGAGGATATGACGACCCGACCCATCGTCTCATGAGAACCGCTCCATTTCCCCCATTTCCTGCTTCATTATGCTTCATTATCAGTGTCTTGTGTGAACGAGTTGAATTGGATTGATTTTTGGAAGGAAATGAGACACTTAGTCTCTTTAAGGAAGGCTTGTTTTGGAAAAGTCAATCGGATATTGACCTATGAGTTAGAGGGCTCGGATGTGGATTCCGACGATTCGGTTAGCTTCCGGAAATAATTTGTGACTTAAGAGTGTGATCAGAAGTGATTTTGGAGGTCCGGTGTAGAATTAGGCTTGAATTGGCGAAGTTAGTATTTTGGCGAATTCTGGTTGATAGGTGAGATTTTGATCCGAGGTTCGGAATGGAATTCCGAGAGTTGATGTAGATTCTTTAGGTGATTTGGAACGTGTGTGCAAAATTTCATGTTATTCGGAGGTGATTTGGTTAGGTTTTTTATCAAATGCGTGTTTCGGAAGTTTTAGAAGAACTTAGGCTTGAATTCGATATAAATTTGGTGTTTTGATGTTAGTTTTGGTGTTTTGATAGTGCAACTAAGTTTGAATGATCATATGTGATGTGTTAGTATGTTCGTATGCGGTCCCGAGGAGCTCGGGTAAGTTTCGGATAGGTTCGGGCTGCGTTGTGCTCGTTTTTCTTATGCTTCGACGTCGTTTCTTCAAGCATAAATGATATCATATTGAACAAATAAGCTCCTATTACTATTTTGAATGTAGCATTAGATCCGCATCATAATTATGGACCCGTATCAAAAAGAATCGTCGAATTTGGACATCGTATGAGGATTTTATGGCCATTTTACCAAGGTTGCCCAGATTTTTAGGTTAACGACGAAATTGCCCATGACGGCGTATTAAAAACCTACCCTATTTGCAAATCTTAAAACCTATATATCTCCTTCATTATAAGGTCAAATTGAGTTCTTCAAAAGTCTAAATTACTTAGAATTTCACAAGGAATCAATTGGGAGTGGTAAAACGCGTGAACAGTATACCTATAATGTGCAGGTCAAGTTTTCTTCCAATTTTTGAACGGGAAGAAGCTTCTGAGGCGGTTTTTAAGAGAGAAAATCAGTGGGTATCACAGAGGCAAGTGATTTGATTATTAAAACTCATTTATGGGTGATTATAGACCATAATCCCAACCTTTTATTCATGAAAAACAGTAGAAAAATAGGATTTTGGGGCCTGAGGTTATGAGACTTTTAGGGGTCGATTTGAGGGGTCAAACGGACTCCGATTTGGGTGTTATTTATATGTACGGAATCGGGAGAAGATGAAGAACACTTTTCTGCAAAAAATTCTGAGTTTAGAGAAGTGGGCCCGGGACTCGGGTTTTGTCAATTTCGGGATTATTGATGTTTTTTGATTATTTTCGATTGGGTATTGATCCTATAGCATAATGTGACGTATTCGTTGTGGTTTTGGTCAGATTCGATGCGCGAGGAGTTCGATTTGAGAGGCAAGGGCATAGCAAGCTAGGATTTTGGCCGGCTTGAGGTTAGTAATAGATGTAAATGCTATGTTGAGGGTTTGAAACCCCGAATTTGCACATTGTAGTGCTATGTTGAGGTAACTTGCATGCCGGATAATGGGCGTGAGGTAGAGCACCGTCGTGGATTGTGACTTGGTCCGTCCCGCTTAATAAAATTACTACCTAATTGATTGAAGCTTAGTTGATATCCTTATAAAAATGGATTAATTGTCATAATTTGGCCTCGTGCCAACTGATTGAATCCTTCAGGGATTGTTTGTACTGGTTTCTTACCATATTTTTAGACAACTGAACTCAGTCCTAGTATTTAATACTGTTTTGAAAACTCAGCCACTTTTTCTCAAAACTCGGAACCTAAATAATATTTCTAATGAAGTTTGGGCTGGATATTTCTGTATTACTGTGCCCGAGGGGCTTACATGATTCTGGACTGAGTATGGGGTCGGACTGCGCGCCGCAGCAGTATTATATTGATATTGATATGAGGCTTAGGGCCTAATGGATGCCACGAGTTGGCTTGATATTGCGCTTGGGCCGTTAAGGGCCCTGATCGGTGCAGACTCAATCCTTGGGAAGAGTGGGCGCTAACTACTTTTACCCGATAGTGGTGTCGGGTTCAATTTCCTCAGGGAGCTAGTTATGGGAGTCGAGTATTTGTGAAGTCTAGAAAAGTGCTTTGGCTCCTAATTTTGCTTCTATCATTTTTGGTTTTTCTTTTGTTTATCAACTAAATTTATCAACTACAATTGTTAACTAAATTATGCTAAGTAATGATGCTAGTTGTATGAAATAAGAGAAAGGCACTAGGGTCGTAGCACTCGCCTAAGTGACTAATTAACAGGTATAGAATTCTAATGTAAGGATGATAATTAAAGGGAATAAGGATAACCGTTGCACTTTAGCACTCACTCTCACACCTCTCGGTAGAGAGAGTTTTGCCCAATTGACTCTCTCGAGACCAATTGGGTAGGCTAATTTGCCCAAGCAACT
>MU728017.1:0-10495 GCA_026770625.1 Nicotiana glauca | reverse complement strand
AATTGTAAACTAAATTAAGCTAAGTAATGATGCTATTTATATGCAATAAGAGAAAAGCACTAGGGTTGTAGCACTTGCCTATGTGAATAATTAATGGGTATAGAATTCTAATGCAGGGATGATAATTTAGGGAAATATGGATAACCGTTGCACTAAGCATTCACTCTCACACCTCTCGGTAGAGAGAGTAATTTTGCCAAATTGACTCTCTCAAGACCAATTGGGTAGGCTAATTTTCCCAAGAAACTAATGGTTCAAGTAGGGTAGTTACTCTCTCGAGGTTTAACCCGTTACTTGGGACTACCTTTATCATGGGTCCATCCCAAATCCTTGTTGGGTTAATTGTGAAGTCATAGACTCTCTTTCTTAAGAAGAGTAAAGACCCACTAAGCTAGACTTAGTGTTTGCAACCACTAAATCCAAGTGAAAACATACAATTAACCCAAATACCAAACACCCAACATCATCCAAGCATTAAACAAAAACACCCATTAATTACTCACGCTAGGGTTGAGCCACAACCCTAGCTAATGGGTTTAGCTAGACATGGAAGAATTAGAAATAGAAGAAGTACTAGAAGAAATTAACATAATCATTAGCTACAAGATTAATCTACTTGAATCCACGTTAATTGCAAGAGAAAATTGCCTAAAGTAGGCTAATAAAATTTTTCTCGTGCTCAGCTGCTTAGATAGATTACAAAAAAAACTTAACCTAAGAAAGTAAAATGTTCTATTTATACTACACAGGAAAAACTGGTCAAAAATACCCCTGAGGGTCTGTTGCGGACCGCATAGAAATGTCATGCGGCCGCATAGGGTAAATGGTGTTCATATTTTGGACTCTGGAATTGAGGATGCGAACCGCATAGAAATGTCACGCAGCCGCATAGGTAAGGTCATGCGGACCACGTAGAAATGGTAAGCGCCGCACTGTAGAAATCATCCCTTTTACGACTCTCTGATCTTTCACCCACGCGGACCGTACTGATTTGGTGTGCGGCCGCATGGTTTTGCCTTAAATTTATTAGCCTCTAATCAGTCTTCATTGTGGACCATGTAGAAATGGATGCGGTCCACGTGGAACTTCTTCAAAATGTTCCTCTCTGAACTTTTCTACGCGGCCGCACGTCAAAACAGTGCGGACCGCACATGTCATCTACTTTCCCACTTTCAGTCGTCTTTTGGTGCTTGGCAGGTGTCACTCTTTCTTTGAGCCGATTTGTGGTATTCATCATCTAGTCTCTCAAACCTGCAATCAAGCGCAACTTGTAAGCAATTCAGGACAAATCAAGCATGATTTATGCATAAAGCTTAGGTAAGAATGGGTATAAAACTTGCACAATTCATAGTTATCAACTGGGCAATGAACCTAGTGATATAATTCAACCTGCCGAGCAAACTCATCACCTCTTTCTTACTTCTTGGCGTTGGTAACTCCTGAATGGTTTTGATTTTGGACGGGTCTAACTCAATACCACGTCGACTTACAACGAACTCCAACAACTTCCCCAACGGTACTCCCAATGCACACTTCGCCGGATTAAGTTTGAGGTTGTACCTGCGGAGTCTCTAGAAAAACTTTCTCAGGTCTTTGACATGATCACACTGCTTTCTCGACTTTATAATCATGTCATCTACATAGACTTCAATTTCCTGATGTATCATATCATGGAACATGGTGGTCATCTCCCTCATATATGTTGCCCCTGCATTCTTTAACCCAAATGGCATAACCCTATAATAATATATCCCCCAGGGCATGATGAATGCCGTCTTTTCCGCATCTTCCTCATCTATCAAAATCTGGTGATAGCCCGCATAACAATCCACGAAGGAACCAATCTCATGTTTGGCACAATTGTCAATCAATATATGGATGTTTGGCAGTGGGAAGTTGTCTTTTGGACTCGCTTTATTGAGATCACGATAATCAACGCACACTCTGGTCTTTCCATCCTTCTTCAATACAGGCACAACATTGGCTAACCAGGTGGGATACCGGGTGACTTGGATGACTTTTTCATTAAACTGCTTGGTGACCTCTTATTTGATTTTCACACTGATATCTGTTTTAGATTTCCTCAACTTCTGCTTGACGGGAGGGCATGTCGGGCCGGTGGGCAATTTGTGGACAACCAGATTGGTACTTAAACCCGACATATCATCATATGACCACGCAAAAATATCTTTGTACTCAAGCAGCGCTTTGATTATATCTTCTCTGAGCGGAGTCTCCAAATGGACACTTATTTTTGTTTCCCGAACATTCTCCTGATCCCCTAAATTGATTGCCTCTGTGTCATTCAGATTAGGTTTGGGTTTTTCCTCAAACTGATTTAATTCTTTACTGATTTCTTCAAAGGCTTCCTCATCATCATATTCTACCTCGTCATCACAATCAATTTCTTGTATTATTATTTCGGAGTTAGATTGGTAATCAAGACTAGGCCGAAGACTCCGCATGCATGACACATCAGTGATACCAGCATAAAAGGGACTGTACAAGAAAGAAAAGAAAGACAAAATAAAGGCTATCAGGAATGAAAAAGAAAGGAAATTGCATTTCATTAAAATTGTAAGATAACAAGGTTTAACTCATCCAAACGGACGGAACATAGCATCCGAATTACAACCTTGGAAATAATCCAGATAAAATTGAAAGGAAAATCAAAACTAACTACCACGACTCCCTCGGGGTAGGAAGAGGGGTAGCTTCCCAATCATTAAGCTTGGCACGGGCCCCCACGAACTGCACATCGGCTTTGCTTGGACCTTCTCCTGCCTCCACCATATTCACCTCATCAAACAACTTTTCAAACCTTTCTATTAGGTCCTTGTCGGGTTCCATCATTATAGAATGAAGCATTACCGTTATTGGGCGCCTCTTAGTACCACGCCGGACAAAGGAACGAGATAGGTGGGGTATGGGTTTTGGAAGGGTCCATGCTCTCTTTTTCATCTGATTAGCTCACCTTATGTCAGCAGTAGTGGGCTTAAAGCCTAACCCAAAAGTATCCAAGTTTCTAGGAAGAGATACTGGCTGTATGATGCCCTGTAACGAAGCACCCAAGCCTTTTCCAGGTAAAAATCCATTCTCTATCATTTCTGAAGCTACCATGACAGATGCAGCAGCTACTCTGGGCCTAGGAATACATTCTCCTTCCGGAATTTTGGCAATTGACACCGTGTCCAAGACTTGGTAAACCCATGGACCTTTGTCATCCTCAGCTTCATCGAAAGCCATAATGGTATTACATGAATTATCCTCTCCATGCACAACAATTTCTTGTCGGTCCCATTCAAATTTGACCATCTGATGCAAGGTAGACGGCACAACTTTTGCGGCATGAATCCAAGGTCGACCCAATAAGAGATTGTAAGAAACAGCCACGTCGAGCACTTGGAATTCCATTGTGAATTCAACCGGTCCTATTGTGAGTTCTAACACGATGTCCCTGACCGTGTCCTTCCCCCTCCATCAAATCCTCGCACGCAAACGCTATTCTTCTGGATTCTCTCACTGTCCACTTTTAACTTTTCCAAGGTGGAGAGAGGGCAAATGGTTGCTCTAGACCCGTTGTCAATCAATACTCGAGTAACCACAGTCTTCACACTTCACTGTGAGGTAAAGTGCCCTATTATGCTCAGTACCCTCTAAAGGCAACTCATCATCGGAAAATGTAACCCTGTTGACCTCGAAAATCTTATTCGCTATCTTCTCCAAATGATTTACAGAAATCTTATCCGGAACATGGGCTTCATTTAGAATCTTCATCAATGCCCGGCGATGCTCATCCAAATGAATCAATAGAGATAGCAGTGAAATCTGCGCTGGAGTTTTCCTCAACTGTTCTACAATAGAATAATCTTGCGCCTTCATTTTCTTTAAGAATTCTTCAGCCTCTTCTTCAGTTACGGCCCTTTTTACTGGTGCTGGATTGTCTTTGGTTTCTTTAACCTTTCTCAGCTCTTCAGGGACAAAGCATCTCCCTGAAGGAGTCAGTCCATGAGTTTCACAAACTTTTTCTTTAACTTCCTTCCCCTTGTACATCACAGTCACTCAGTCATAGTTCCATGGGACGGCCTTTTCACTAACCACTGGTAATTGAGTTACCGGTTTGATGATAACCGGCTCTGTGCAAGAGCCCCTTTACAATCACAACAGGTTTAACAACCACTCCTGGTACTTTAACGGGTTCTTGTTTTACTGACATCACTAGTTTGCTGATTGTCTGTTCTACTGTGACTAACGCCTTCTCATCAATTACTTTCTCATTTGCTTTGTTCTCACTGGCCCTGATCATCATCATGGTCTGTGAAGGCTTCTTACATTCCTTTTTTTGCACTAACTCGATCATATGAGTCTCATGATGGGTGGGTAATAGATTCTGAGTGATATTAGGCATCTCCAGAGCCTGTACTTCAATCCGGCGGGTATCAATGAGCTCTTGGATGGCCATTTTCAAATGCTAGCACTTCTCTGTATCATGCCCTGGGGCACCTGAGCAATACTCACAATTCACTGAATGGTCCAGGTTCCTTGGGGGAGGATTTGGCAATTTGGTTTCAATTGGATTTAACCTTCCCAACTGTCTCAATCTGTGAAATAAGCTGGTATAAGATTCTCCTAACGGAGTGAAAGTCTTTTTATTTTGCAACCTATCATTCTTGGCAGCAGGGTTGGGTCGAAAATCAAGTCCAGTGGGGTTTTTGTAGGCTCTCGGAGGTGGGTATGTGTTTTGAGTGTGGTAGGTATTTTGTGGGGTGGGTGCACGCCATGGTTCTTGAGGTTGAGGGTATGTTTGGGCATTGTGGACAGAGAAGTGGGGAACTGGAGATGGATAGTAGTGTTGTGGCAGGCCATATGGGCTGTGTGGGTAAGTTTAGGGATGTGGGCATGGTTGATGATAATATGGTGATGGACCCCTAGACCAAGCTCTTGATTCTACTACTGTAACATCTTCCTTTTTCTTCTTTCCCAATACTCCTCCAGTGCCGCTCTGGATGGCCTGGGTAGTTGCTTTAATTACCGAATAATTCATAATCTTGTTAGTCTTGAGACCTTCTTCCATCATACTTCCCATTTTCACTACCTCATTAAAAGATTTTCCCACTACTGACACCAGATGACCGTAGTAAGTAGGCTCCAAAGCCTGCAGAAAATAATCGACCATTTCGCTTTACTTCATTGGAGGATCAACTCTAGCGGCCTGTTCTCTCCACTGAAAACCATACTCTCTGAAACTTTCCCCTGGCTTCTTCTCAATTTTGGTCAGTGACAATAGGTTCGGAACGATCTCTAAGTTGTACTGAAAATGGCTTGCAAATGCCTGGGCCAAATCATCCCAAGTGTACCATCAGGCATGATATTGCCGTGTGTACCACTCCAAAGCAGCACCACTAAGACTTTGACTAAAGTATGCCATTAATAACTCATCCCTTCTTCCAGTTCCTCTCATCTTGCTATAAAATCCCCGTAGATGTGCTACTGGGTCACCATGTCCATCTTACAGATCAAACTTTGGTAACTTGAATCCCACAGGCAATTGGACGTCAGGAAACAAGCACAAGTCCTTGTAAGCGACACTCACCTGTCATCCTAGACCTTGCATAATTCTGAACGATTGTTTTAAGCTTTTCACCTTTCGTATCATTTCTTCCTGCTCAGGGTTTTTAGAAGGCTTCTCTTCTTCAGCTGAGATATCAAGAAGGGGAGTGTAAGGATATGGTTCTGGTGGTTTGAAGGTGGGTTCCGGTGGGTAGTAGTGGGTTTCTTGAGTTTGAAACAGGGGTTCACTAGAAGATCTCTGTAATTTGGCAGGTGGATGAGCCACAAACACAGGAGTGGTTGGAGGTGGAGGGCATGGGATTTGCTTGGGTAGGGGAGGTGGTGGTATTTGGGAAGTAGTTGCGTAGTATTGCTGGTAAGCAGGGTAGGCCGGAGAGGAATTAACTGTAGGAGGATCTTGTGGCTGAGCTAATGGTGGGATGTAGGTAGGGTTGGTAGGGTAAGCTGGTAGTAGGTGTCCCTTTGCCCAAGCCTGGCACATTTCGGCCATCTGTTGCTTAGATTAATACATCTCCTCTTTCATGGCGTTGACATCCACAGCTTCTTCCTCCCTAGACGGGTCGACGATGTTTTCTTCTAACTCTTGGTTGACCATTTTTTACTTATGTTTAGAAGGGGTGTTGTATGGGTGGGTTGCCAGAATGCCAGTCAACTGAACCACCTGTCTGAACTCATCATCAACAACAATGTTGTTAACGGTTAGGGCATCAATCAAATAAATAACCGCACATTTGGGCATGAATGCACCTAGGCAGTTAACGGTTTCTAGCATGCATTTGCTCGACTGCTTGCGTCATTCCGGCATTGACTATGAAGTATTTCTTTTATCCTTGCCTTGTTTTTTTTTATTTTGTCATTGTTTCTTTGTTGCAGATTTTCCTTTCTCTTTTATTTTTCTTTTTTTCCGATTTTTTTTATTGCTCCGCTCTTCTTTTTATTTAGTTTTTTATTCTTACTATATTTTCCTTTTTCATATGGTCGGATCCTATAGGGATTGCCTACGCATCTCAATCAGATCAAATGCAATAAATGTAAAATAGAAACAAAATGTTTTTGGAATTTTCAATTTTACTAATAACAAGCATTTCAAATACAAGGACTCAAGACTGACGCATGAAGATAACTAACAGACTCTAAATGATAAGACGGGCTACAAACTCCATCAACAACTATTCTACTTCAAAATAAAAATGCAGACTGACTTGAAATTAAAATACAAACTCAAATAACTGATACACTCTAGTAAAAATGAAATACGGACTCTAATAACAATCATGAATACATCAAAGCTCCTGGTGCCCGTGGGTCATCGTTCGGTCACGCCGCGGGCCTATGTGCAAGTTCCCCTTGGAGTCTGTCCAGGTCACTCATTATCTGTTTCACAAATATCATCACTGAGGCAAAGAAAGTAGTCTGAGTCATATTCTCGCACATTTGGCATTTTCTGGTGATGTGGTGAGAAATAGCTAGGATTCTTTCTCTAATTATGCCTTTTTTCTGAAGTAATATCCCTATCTGTTCGGCCCTGGCCTCCAAAGTCTGCTGATTTCTCTCCTGGAGTTGTTGCAGGTCCATTTCTAATTGTGCTAATGCGATATAACAGTGTTCTCTTTCAACCTTGAACTCTTTTGCTTGTTTGATCATTTTGTTTTCTGCGGTAATGACCTTTTTCCTCAATCCTGCAATCTCATTATCATGTTCTTCTCTCAGCTGATGAATCATGCAGGCTCATTCTTCTGCGTTTTTAGCCAACTGTCTTCGAACCCTAGCTAATTTCCTTTCTGCTTTCTTGAGGTCGAAACTATAATCATTTACTTTTTGCCTTAAATTTTCTATAAGCTTTGCATCTTTGGAATTCCTAGTAGGGGTTTCGGCTGCTATCTTCATTTTCTGAATTTGGGCTCGTAACGCTTCATTTTCTTTGGGCAATTTCCTTTTCTTGCCCTCGTCAGCCACAGCTTGCACACAGTTTTTAAACCTAAGATCTTGGACCTGTTTTTCCAACTCACCTATTTTTGCCCTGTACGCATTTTCTTTGTCTAACCAGGCCCACTACTCTTGTGATGATTTAGCAAACTCCTGGAGGTGAGGTCTTTTGGCTGGTCTTCCAAATGCAACGTCCCTTCTATACCAAGCCTGATAATCAGGTGACACTTCTCCTTTGGCTCGATCCCGGACGCAAGTATTTGCCGCTAAATATTGACATTCGCTCCAAACCTGGTGAACCTTTGCTTCAGTAAATTAGCTATCGGGGCCAATCTCAACCACTTGCAAACTAAGATCATCGTCCTTGGGCACTATCTGGCATCTCCCAAGTTGTCTTAGTACCCGGTATGGGGCATAAGGCTGAATACTTCTAAGACTCATCAAGAGAAAATGCGATCTTGCTGCTGTCATATATATGATTTCGTCAACGGGCAACCATCCAAATGTCCATTCTATTTGACCAGCAGTGAGGGACCAAAAGTATGTTGTTCAACCCGTGAATCCTTCTGGCAGATTGACCCCTTTAATCCTTGTGTAAAACTCTTCTATGCAAGTTTTCTCTGGAGACCCGTAGCTCAAAAGCTGAGGACGATGGCACAAATGCTCGGTCATCCACATTTGTAACAGTAGATTGCATCCCTCGAAGAAGTCTTTCCCGGCCTTGCAGGCTATAAGAGCACAGAAGATATCAGCTAATATCATAGGTGCGAGAGTGCTTTTTTCTTGAGTCATTAGAGTACTGAGGACCCCGGCTATTTTTATGTTAATGTTTCTGTCTTTACTTGGAAATATCACAAGCCCCAGAAAAACCACCATGAAAGCGACACGCCTATGCTCCTCCCATTTTTGGCGATTTCCATTACTACATATCTTGCTTTTTGGATTATTGAATCCCCCGATATGGCCATATCTATGGTATATGGAGTGTGGGATGCAAAAACCATTTGCTAGGTCTGCGTTATGAACCGTTTTATGTATCTTCAGAGAGTCTAAAAATCTGTGTATAGCTACAATTCTCGGGGTAACCAAGTATTTGTGCCTTAAAGGAACCTCATCTTTTCCGATGTAGCTAGCTATTTCCTCTAATGTTGGGGTAAGCTCAAAGTATGAAAAATGAAACACGTTATGTACCGGTTCCCAACATGTCACTAGAGCTTTGATAATGACTCCTTGAGGCACAATCTCTAGCAAACCAGTAAGCCCTTTCAGATATTTCTTGACTTCATCTTGCCCTTTGCCTCCTAAATCATTCCACCATAGACNAAACTGACACTATTCTTTTTATTCAAATTTCTAATTTCAAACAAATCCAGTTTTGCAAATACGGCCTTTCAGCACTTCTGGTGAAGATTTCAAGGTTGTGCCTGCAAACCGTTTAAAATGACTCAGAGTGGATGTTCTTGCAAAAAATGCCTTCCGTCGTCCTTTTTGGGGACATTCGGCTTATTTTTCAACAAGAATGGCGTCACCCGACTTATTGAGTAAAAATTAAAATTTTGGCATTTTTGGCTAGTTTTGTAAAAGGGGTGGTTGGACCCGATGAGGGTTGCCTACGTATCTCACATCTGGTGAGAATCAAACCAGCGTAGTTCGGGCCAATGAACTAACTATTTTTGAAAACAAAACCCTTTTGACGAATACACTATTTCGAAAAACAGGACTCTTTTTATATTTTCTTTTCAACAAGCTATTTGAAAATAAAATTCTTTTGTTTTCATTTCTTTTATTATTGACAGACAACCATTTTTTTAGAACAAATTTCCCTTTTTCCCTTTTCTTCTTGTTTTTTTTTCTTTTTCCTCAAAAATTCGACAGAGTTTCGACTCTATTGGTTTTTTACTAAAACAAGCAATTAACTCTCTACACTGCTATTTCTTTTTATTTTTTTTCAATTTTTCCAAATGTTCAAGCCGGTCAGCATGCGGGTCCGAGACAAATAAATGTACATGCAACACGTAAAATGCATCATGGTAGTCTTTTCATATCCGGTTACCTGTCCTAGACTGACTCAACCCCTGTGTTGAGTCCCCTAAGTCATATGCATGTGATGCAGATAAGCGCTCCTACTAGGGATCCAGCATGGAGTAAAGTTATTCTAGGTTCAAGACCTAGGTATATGTTCTAGACTGTGTACCCGAGCGGACAACTCGAGTCGAGGAGGGGCTACGTACCGGGAACCAAAAGGACATCCAGTTTAGTAACTTGTCCGGCCTCTTTCTTATTTCAGGTTATTAACACTAATAGAATAGGGAGTCTCAACAAGTAAGCACATCCCCGGAGGTGAGAAGAGAAGGATTTCGGCACAGTTTATATACAGTTCAGATAGTATTAAAGCGGTAAAGCATTTAGCACATTTAGCATGAAACATGTACGAAAATCAGATATAACCAAATACAACAATTTATCTAAGCTCGAATTTCGAACCCTAAACAAGATGTTCTGGGTTCGTTTCCCCAGCAGAGTCGCCAGAGCCGTCACACCTCCCTTTTTCATACTACACCCCCAATTAAAGGACAATCGGAACGAGATTTACTATTTAAAGTTCAGAGATGCCACTTGGGAGATTAATGGTGTCCCAAGTCACCGGTTTTAATCCCGAACCGAGGAAAAGTATGACTCTGTATTACAGTCTACGAACCAGAAATCCGGATAAGGAATTCTGTTAACTCGGGAGAAGGTGTTAGGCATTCCCAGGTTCCGTGGTTCTAGCACGGTCGCTTAACTGTCGTATTTGATTTTTTCTAATTTTCATACATGCTAGCTTATGTGACTTTTATTTATAGACCGCTTTTGTCATTATTTTTAAGGAATTTCAACATCGTGAAAATGCGTCTCAAACCGCATCGCAATCAATGCACCCGTAGTTGTTAACACATTTTGACTCCGTTGAGATTTGGATTTGGGTCGCATCAATGCGCACCCCAGTTTAAGAGAGTAG
>MU728012.1:75435-86865 GCA_026770625.1 Nicotiana glauca | reverse complement strand
TAGGATATTATGGGACTATCCGCCCTCAAATAGGATATTATGGGACTATCCGCCCTCAAATAGGATATGTTGGGTCTATCCGCCCTCAAATAGGATATGCTGGGTCTATCCGCCCTCAAATAGGATATGATGGGTCTGTCCACCCTCGAATAGGATATACTAGGTCTATCCACCCTCGAATAGGATATTGAATTTATTTTGACCCGAGTGGTCCTGCTTGTATAAACATTGCCAAAATATATAAATCATTGCCAAATGCATTTTATTTTCAAAGTTGTTGTTGAAGTCGGGAGCCCGCCCGCATAACAGAGGAATACATTTCAAGTTAAAGGCAGTAAAGCAAAAGATCACAACAAGTTCCCCAGCATAAATTCAAGTTCAGAAATCGGAAGAAAACAGTTCAAGCTTCGAAGGAAAATAATCTGAAGCTCAAAAGAAGGAAATAAGCAGTTTAAATTCGGCAAACAAGAAAGGCCGACGAGTCAAGACAGAAATGAAGAAACATCAGAGGAAGCAAGCCAACAAGAAAGCAAGGCGACAAGAGCAAGCCTAAAAATATAGATAAGATTTTGTAATTCATAGACTAGTTTAGTCTAGCTTCTTATTCTCTGTTTAACACAGTGTAATAAGGAGGTCGGTACGCAGTAGTAGCAATAGCAACAACAGTAATAGTAAAATCACAGCTTCATGGTAGTCCCAGCTACCAAAACTTCCCGAATGTAGGAGACCTTTTGAAGCAAAGGTTCGGTCAAATCATTCAAAAAAAATGCTTCACACGGAATACTCAAACGGGCAAAAATCGCTCGTATCCGCTCACTTATCTTTGCACAAAAACTCTTCGTGTTTCCGGACAAATAGGGGCAGCTGTGAGCACGTGATTTTTGCCCTATACGAGAACTACTCCCAGAAAATTCAAAATAAAATAGTTTTGCGTTGTGTGCAAATTTTGTGGATTTGTGTTATTTTTCTTTTATTATTTGTGATTGTGCGTGCATGTTTATATGTCAAAATTAATAGAAAAATATAAAAAGATGTTGCGTTTACATTTAGAATTTAATTTTATATTTTTTGGATTAATTAGGTAAGTGGTTGTTTTACAAAAAATTGAAAAGAAATCAAAAAATAACGTGCTTCGTATTTTAATGTTTACAGTGTCAAAATTGTGTGATTTTTCTTTTAAATTGGCATTTAATTGTGTGTGAGAATTATTATTAAGCGTTAATTAGCATTTGTGAGTTAATTGGAGTTTTATAATTTACATTAGGATTTTTAGTTTTTGTTTTAAGAAAAATAGGAAAAGAAAAAAAGAAGTGATAATAGAAATAAAAGGATGAATTTGGGCCAAGCTTGTGCCAGCCCAAACAATTTCCACACAATACCCAACCAAAACAAGCCCCAAACTCGTCCCCCAATCCAGCCCGTCTCCACACTCACCAAAAATGACGTTGTTTGGACATATTTAATCTGAGACGTTAAATCAATCTGATCCAACGGTCCAAACATGCCTATCCATCCCCGACCCATTTTTCCCGACCCAACCCCAATTGTGCAAAACGACCCCGTTTACATTAATGGTTTAATCAGAGCCGTTGGATTCCAATCATCCAACGACCCTAATTAAACCGTCGATTTAATATACCAAAATCTCAATACCCTACCCCCAATCCAAACCCCCTCTTCTCCGTCTCTAACATTCAGAGACCGCTCTAACACCCTCCACCTCACACCACCATCGACCGCCTGCCGGAAATCGCCTACGGCGGCGGTCGATGGCCAAATAGCTCCATTTTTACACATCAGAACTCCCTTGACTTCTTCTCTCCAAATCCACACTCACTTTCCTTAGAATCACACCCATATTCCTCAAATAGCAGATCGAAATTCAGGCCTTAACCCTAGTTCACCCAATCACCCCCAAAGTCTCACCAGTCAACTGCCTGACCTCCCTCGTTCCTAGATCACCCTTAGCTTCCCTCAAATCGAGTTAGAACTGGTCGAATCCTAAATCGACTAAAGAACCCTAGAATTACCAAAGCATGAGCCTGTCCTAGTTAAGAAGAAATTGGGGTTTTAATCGACCTTAATCGAATGTTCTCAGTCGAGAACACTCGATTAAAGTCCATTTTTACCTCAAAAGAGTTCAAGCTTAAATTCGTTGGGTTTCTGATTTCTTGAGGTTTTTTTTTCCTCTCTTTTGTTTGTTCTATTTTTGGTTTATTGTTATTTGTTTATGTTGTTGTATTAATTTTCTTTTCGATTTTGTCAGTTATCTTCATCTCCTTCTATATTTATTTTTCTGGTCCAAACTTGTCATCACTATGTTAATTGGATAGTATAGTCATTTGGATTGAGCAGAAATCACTCGTACCCTTGTCTGATTATGTTCACTCTGGATTTTGTTTCTATTTTGTTTTGTCAAAATGATTCGAAGTAGTCAGTCAATAAGTTTTGGCATAAAAACTGTGACTGTTTGCTATTGTTGTTGATTCAAATTATCCCCTATATGCTATTGTTTGGACCTTTTTTCTCTATTACCAATCGTTTTGTTGTTGAGTTCAGTATATTACCATATTCTATTCACTTTGTTTAGTGTAATTTAGAATTGGGACATAATTATTCCCATATACATGTGTCAATCATAGTTTTAGTAGTTTAATATCACTCTGCTGTTTGATCTAATCTATTTAGTTTAAGTTGTTGTTTGAGAGTTGTTAGGAGAATTGGTTATAGCTGATAGGTTTAATCCAGATAAGAAAGGGATTGGGTAGTTTAGTAGTTTCAGTGATTTCAGGGGGTATTTTTGGGAATTAGGATACCTGAATAATTGATTAAAGGCTGCCAATAATAGTAAGGGGTAATTAACAAAGGAAAATAATAGAGGATTAAGGCGTAGTCAAGGACCGTTTGATAAAGGTAGTCAAGTAGGGGGCCACTAAGTGATGAGTGAGGTACTAATGGACTAGTTAAAAGTTAAAAGACAAGGTTAAGTGGGATTAAATAGTTAAAAGATACCAATAGTGGAAGACAACTTTCTATTTTAAGGACCAATATAGAATGATTAACTATCCACCAAGGCCTAAAATCCGGAAAGGAAAAGCTGATTAAAAAGATTAGAGTAGGATAAAAGAGGGAACATTCTGCCACACATGGAGATAGACAGAGATATTGAGGAAAAGATTCTAAGAAAAAAAATCTGAGATCTTTAAGTCTAAGACAGAAATTTTTAAAACTTGGGATCAGTCTATTTTGAGTGTATAACTGGACATTGTTTCATTGGGATTTTGGGTTAAAATTTGGTTTAATTCTAGTTCTGCCTGGGATTTGATTAGTTAAAAGGTGGCAGTTGGTTATTGTCTAGTTGTGTTCACTCTTGGGTTCATTCTGTTAAAGTTTGGTGCTGTGTTTGGTCTGCTATACGAATCTGGTTGGTTTTACGATAGTTCTGGATCATTAAGTTATTTCTGGGTTGCAATCGATCGTGTTTGGCTGCTGTTTGAAATTCAAACCACTGTTGCTTGCACTGCTATTGCTAACTCCACCTCTTCCTGTTGTATCCTGAATCCCAGGTACACTCTTTGAGTCTTATTGGCATGTAGATCTTCAGCTGAAAGTTGAAATAAAGTGGAAACACAATTTTGCTAAAGCTCTCAATTGATTCAATGTGATTATCGTAGTTAAAATGTAATAATGTAGGCTATAATAGGCTATTTAGATTATCATAAGATTGTTTATCACAACTAGGTAGTGTAATTGACTGCAATTAGTTTTGAATGATAGTTCCAATGCCTATCTCTAATATTTAATTTCTGTGGTTGAAATTGGCTTTACTGGACCGTGATTGAGCTGTTTTAATTTCTTTAGTGCCTTAGCAGAAGTGTTTGTGACATTAGCTCGGTGTAGTATAATAGTGTAGTTCAGAGAACAATTTTAGGACCTGGTGATAGATATCTTAGTAACAATTTTATAATTGAGTTCGAATAACAGTGTGCCTTAATGCACAGGTCCATGTGTAATTAATTAATTGTCATAGCATAATTACTTTGGGTCATCTAGCTGCTGTAAGTATCCATTGTTGAAGCCAAATCATTTTAATTTTTTTTTTTGAAAATAGTCAATCGCTTCCTATCTCACAAAGTTTTAAAAAATAGATATTAAAGCCTATAAACACAATGTAAACTGTAGGGTTCTAGTAATAATCCCATTCGCTTGGGCTTTCGTCTCTTCCGCCCAAAGGCCCACGTCTGGGCATTGTGCATTTGCGCACAGAGTAAAACTAGTGAGGGCCAGTCTGAGGCCCAAAACATTGGAGATTCATGGAGATTGCTTCATTTAAATTCACTACCCGTTTTAGCTATCTTAATAGTGATACATTGATAATAATTAATTAGGACTTTCTTTTATTATTAGAGACAAAATAAAATAGAAAATTTTAGCTTGCTTTAGATGGGCCTTAAAAATAATAAAAAATAAGATGAGCCTCGCCCAGCAAAACATATAAATTGCGGGGCCCTCATAAATGTTTTTACTAAAATATTTAGACTTCGGGACGGGCCGTTTAGCGAATTTCACGGCCTTCCCCAAAATAATAACGCGCTAGTCACTTTAGGCGCACCTTTAATAATTTTTACCTTCCTAAACCCGGGTGCACATTTATGTGACCCAAATTCAAATCTCAACAGAGTCGAAATATGTCAATAACCACGGGTATATTGATGTGACGTGGTTCGAGATACGTTTTCACGACGTTGCAATTCTCATAAGAAATAATAATAATAATAATAATAATAAAAGCGGTTAGAGGCTAAAATTTGCACATAGGTTTGAGCATGTTTAAAAATTAGATAAATAAGCCGAATATGACAGTTAAGCGACCATGCTAGAACCACGGAACTCGGGAATGCCTAATACCTTCTCTCGGGTTAACAGAATTCCTTACCCAGATTTCTGATTTGTAGACTGTAATAAGGAGTCAACTTTTTCCTCGATTCGGGATTCAAACCGGTGACTTGGGACACCATAAATCTCTCAAGTGGCGACTCCATTTCTTAATAACAAATCCCGTTTCGATTGTCCTTTAATTGGAAAAACTCCCTTTACCACGCTCATCGCGGGGTACGGTAGCGTAAAAAGGAGGTGTGACAACAACCTCTGCCGTGATGAAACTGACCCCCAAAAGGAATACCACCAAAGCTACCTAAACCACGAGACCTCTTGGCGTCTCTCTCAACCCGCTCCTAACAATGGACCGACTCTATCTCCCGAGCAATCTCAACAACCTCCTCAAAAGTAGTACCGGTCATCCTCTCTCTAGTCATAAATATCTGCATATGTTATGTGAGGCCATCAACGAACCACCTGATCCTCTCCCTGTCCGAGGGAACCAACCAAACAGCATGACGGACCAACTCAGAAAATCTCATCTCGTACTACGTCACTGTCATACCATCCTAACGCAACTGCTCGAACTTTGTGCAGCTCCCTCTGCAAGACCGCGACACATACTTCTCCAAGAAGAGAACAAAAAACTCGTGCCATGTAAGTGGCACTGCACCAACCGGCCTACGCCTCTCATAAGCCTCCCACCAAGTGAAGGCAGCTCTAGTGAACTGAAAAGTAGTGAACGAGACCCTACCGGTCTCCAGAATACCTATTGTTTTTGAGAATCCACTAACACTTGTCCAAGAAATTTCGGGCATACTTGCCCTCTACACCGCTGAAAGTCGGAGACTGGAGTCTCCCAAACCACTCCAATCTACGATGCTCATCATCATGCATGACTGGAACCATATAATCCTGAGCAGGTGTAACAGGCTGGACTGGTGGTGCACGCGGTGTCTGAAGTCCCCGTGCCACTTGCTCTGGTGTATGGGCAGCGGGAGTATGAGTACCTCTTCCGGCTTGGGAAGTAGTTGCTGCAATAGAAACAGAGACTGCCTGACCAAAGACTGGTGCACACGATCAGAATCTAAGTTAAGGGCTCCTAAAGACATGGGATCACGAAAGGCACATCTGGTGCATAAGCTGGTCCTGTTGGTGCATACACAACTCGGACCTGACCCCGAACTAGATCAACTAGTGGATCTGCAGGTGCTGCCCTATATGTTTTGTAGGCTACACTTGTGCCCCTACCACGGCCTCGATCGTGGCCTCGTCCTCCCGCAGCCCTAACTGGTGGCACTGGTGGTTGTCCGTCCTGCCCAATAGCACGTGTCCTCACCATTTGTGAGAGAATAGAATAATCGAAGTTTAGTCACCAATATCAATAGATTCACATGATAAGAATTCAAGAATGTGAAGTTTTCTAAGAGTTCTACATCCTCTAAAAGATAAGTAGAGATGTCTCTGTACCGATCGGCTAGATTTTACTAAACTCGCTCATGACTCGTGAGACCTATGTAACCTAGGCTCTGATACCAACTTGTCACGGCCCAAACCCAACCATCGTGATGACGCCTATCATGGAACTAGACCAGTCTCAACTCAACAAACTCAACACCACAGTAATAAGTTTGAAAACATTAACGGAAGCATTTATCAATTAAATAAAGCTGTTTGAAACATAAGAAATTCCAAAAATTATACAATTTATCCCAAAAGTAGAGTGTCAATGAGTACATGAGCGTCTAGATCAGAAAATACAATCTACAATAGTATCTAAAGATATAAACTGAAATTACGATAAAGATAAGGAAGGAGAGTCAAGGCTCGTGAATGTCATACAACTACCTCGATGATCTCCGAACTTTAGAACCTTGATCAGCAACTGCCGCTACGACTGGTATCACCTGGATTTGCACACGAGGTGCATGGGGTAACGTGAGTACACCAACTCAGTAAGTAATAAGTCCAAACTTTGGATTGAAAGGTAGTGATGAACTCAACCGATACAGATAAGAACAGATATAACTGTGCAGAATTGTAGGCATGCTTTCAATTTAATAGGTAGTTCAAAACAGTAAAGTAGAACAAATATGAATAGTGTAAAGAATATACCTCTGCTACCTCTACATGCCGATGCACATGTTGTATAGAATACATCATGCTATCATCCTCATGTGCTCACACTCACAATTACTCAACCATTCGGTACTATATATGGCTCATACGACCCAAGAAAGATCCTTCCTGGAATATATACACATCACTAACAACAGTCACTCAGTACCGAGGAAGGCCAATCCAGCACTATGGAGAAGATCCATCCCCAGGAATCAATGTTTCGGACAATATCCATGTCCAAAGAAGATCCATCTCTCAATAATATCAACTGTGCTCACGAGTAGGGGGGTGTTACAGACTCCGAAGGGGCTCTTGCAGCCCAAGAGCTGTCATAATCATCAATATAACTGCTGCGGCGTGCAACCTGATCCTATAACTGTCACTCATAACCAGGCTCTTGGCCTCACTCAATAATTCACCTCTCCAGTTTCACCTGTCGCACCCCCTTTTTCTCCTTTTTGACGAGGAAGTTCGGGTTTCGACATTTCATGGGGAAGGGGGGGGGAATAAACTCACTTCCTTTTGGGAGTTTGGGTTATTGAAGAGTCGCCACCTAACGGATTATGGTACGTTAGGGCACCTATAGTGATAACTCTTAGATTGGTTTGCATTACCAGAGATCTAGGGTAAGGGATCGAATTAACCTTAAGGGGAAGGTGTTAGGCACCCCTCTCGGTCCACAACGGTGGGTCCCGACCGAACTTATACTTATGAATTAATCCTTTTAATAAATAAATAGTTTAAACACATTTGCAAATAAAGGGCAGGTCTTGGACACTATATGACTCAAATAAAGGAAAGACTTGAACAAATTGCGTACATATAAAAAAGTAAAGTTTAAGCAAAGGGAATTTAGGAATGAGGGGTCCTAGGTTGGTTAGCCTACATGATCACCCCACTCAATGCCCGGTAAACACTCATCAATGAGGGGCAACACGTGACATTAGCACATAGTCATCATATCCTTTCTACCTAATTCTCCACCTGGTCATAGCCTAAAGCGTTCTAGTAACCTTGACAATGTCCTATGCGTGCAATACCCGTCCCTTCCCTGTGGCCTAGAGGTATCTTAGGACCTCTAAATCTGGGCAGTTCTAGACAATCCCTAAGGTGTTTAAAAGGAGAAAATTCTAGGCGACAAGCAAGAACACATAGGACCTAACAGATAAATGTAGAAAGAATCAGTTAAGAGGCCCAGGTTTACCTCCACAAGCAATGCACATAAGCAACACATCTCAAATACAAACAAGAGCAGTTTTTGTTAGAGAAAATACCTAAACAGGATATCTAAGTGGATGTCAATTCACAGAAATATGTAACTTTATTTTTATAAACTCGACAGTAAGGTCCTAATCTGTTTGCCTACTGACTTTAAACCTGTAATTCGTTAAAAAGTAAACACAAACGAAAATAGTTCTCCAGTTTTACACAGATTGATTACTAAGGCTTGCCTAGGCGTGGGATCATGCATAATAGTTGCAGAATCATTAACAGTTCAAGAGTTTTTTCTTGCCTAAAGCATGCTGAGAATACAGGGATTGTTACTAGTTTTATTTGATACAAGACGATCACATGTGAGACTGCTTTTACATCCTTTCATAATAAGTAGTTTAACTAGGCGTGGCTAAGCAAATGCAAATAGAGTGCCTAATACTTGATTTCTAAATGCACAGAAATGACAGTTTTTATGACAATGATCTTTAAATTAAAAGAATTCCTAAAGCATGATCGATAAATGCACAAAAAGAGTTACAAAATTTTTAAAACACGATTTCAGGATGTGCACGAGTAACAACTTGTATGTTAATGTTGTTTATTAACCTAGGGGCAAGATTTCTAAGTGATAAACATGTATTAGTGCCAAATGAGATGCTGAAGTAGTATACTTGAACCCTAAGAGCATGATATTTAGTGCATGACACGATTTGAACGTATTGGTCTTAAAGAAGGGATTCTAATGCAAGTATAAATAAGGTAAAGCCTATAACATGCTTTCTAACCAAATGATATTGATAGAAATATATAACTGCCCTCCCCATTTCACTAGTCATCCCCAATATTTGTTTACAAATAATTATTAAAGGCCAGCTGAATAAATTATGTAAATAGATAAAGAAAAAGAAGAAGTTGCACTATAGGGAGCCTGAAGCAGGCCCAAATATACTAAATTGTCCATAGCCTCATACATCAAAGTTTCATAGCCTTTCTTATGTCCGGGTGTGTCAGAGTTCCCTAAGGACCTCAAGGATCCCGGGCAGTGTTCACACCCAGACTTCATAACCAGAACTGAGTAAGTGCAGCGCGAAAGAGCCAGCTCCAGTGCATCAGAGTTCAGAGGGATCTCACGGGGATGCCAAGGCAGTCACACACTGTATGGGTAGAACTTAATGATCTATGAGTAGAGTAAGAGTTCTTGACACAGTTTTGAAAAGGTTTTAATAGGAAAGCAGTATTTGAAAAGACTCAGTTGAAGTAGTTTTATAAAATAGGATAATTGTTCAGTAAAATAGTTCTTGACATGCGTTGTGTAATCACACAAACATCAGATCAAACATAGAGCCAAAACAGGTTCCGCAACACTCAAATAACAACCCTTCACACAAGGGTAATTGGGGTTGGGAACACATAATACACGTAAACAGAAGTCTTTGCAATTAAGGGGGTAGCTAATAGTGCAACGGTAAGACATGGATTCAGGGGTGCTAATTAGAACATAGTTATAGAATCAGATGTGGTAGGGTTCATGGGATTGGGGATAGCTAATGATACAACACAGTAAGAATTTCAGAAACAACATAGAATGAGGCAACTTAGGGTAACAAAAATTGCTTTGCAAAGAAAGGTTCATACTAGAGACTAAATAACAAGTAAACCAACATTCAAACAGGGTAGAGTCAAATTTAGGCAGACTACAAGTTCATAAAACATGATGACCCTAGAAGGGGTAGGACATAACTAACAAGCTAGGTGAAGCAATATGTCAATTACATGTTGAACAACAAAACAATAGATAGAAACATATTAGGAATATGATAAATTGAAGCAATAGGAAACATATTGGGTTGAGAGCTTGAATTTAAAATCAGAACATACTAGTAAAGAGAGTAAACACAAGGTGAAGAACATGAGAGCATAATAATTAGCCTTGTCTTGCAGTCGGCTAATTTAGTAACAATATTAAGTAACAAAAGAAAGCATAAGAGCTATTGAGTGTATGAGAGATATGAACTAATGTGAGTCCGTGTCTGTAAGACTGTAGAAGAGAGCAATATATGTAGTAGTTTGAAAGCTAGGTAAATAAGGTAAGAACCAAAATTGTTCAGTAATTATAGAACTCAGAGTAAAATCAGTCCAAGTCTCCCTTAATTAAGGAAATTAGTTCAAACAAGAAAGAACGTGTGACAAGTAAGGAAAGAAATCATACATAACTGGAGTATAACAAATAAGGAAAGACTTCAATCAATGCAAGTATAGAACATGTAATTAGGGCTAGGTTCAGAAAGTCTAATTAAGGAAACAATATTAATGTAGTCAACCACATAATAAGGCAAGAAGATAATTTAGAAGTCGAAAATCAACACAGAATATCATCACATGAAATCAGTAAAGGGTATCAATCACAGGAAATCAAGGATTCAAATAAAAGTAGTACTGATTAAGGAAAATTATCATAAATTTATGTGAATAGACATAATATAGGCAAGAAGAATCAAGTCAGAAACCCTAATAAGCACAATAGGGTAAAATTACGGAGACTCGAACACATATTCATGAAAAACAGATATTCAGACGAATCGAATGAACAAATCAGCAAAGACAGACTCAGGATTATAACATAGTGTTAAAACTAGGGTTTTAACATAACAAAATATGATTAAAAAGCAATTTTAATAGAAAATCGTTTAAAAATATGAGAATCAGAGAACAACATTAGAAGACCAGAGATATGTTTTGAAGAAAAATTCCAGAAACCCTAAGGGGAAAATAAAGCGACACTTTAAGAAATCGAAAGTTTTTTATAAAACAAACAAAAATAGTTTAGAAAAACCTCAGATCTGTTACAGATCAAAGAGGTACATGAGAAGAGATTAGGGTTTTCTAGAAAAATAATCGAAAAATGGAGAGACCGGCTTGGAAACCCATAGGTTTAGCTGAAAAATAAAAAGATCTTACTCAATTGGGTCATGGTGGCCTGAGAATGGCGAGGACAAGCCCAGAGGTGAGTGAACGGCCACTGGTCCCTTGAGGACCTCAGGATAGCAAGAGTTCCGGTCATGGGGAGGGAGTCATTAGGGTTAGGAGTGGTGGTGAACCACCATAATCAATGGCGAGCAAGCAACGACAGGTGGAAGCCATGGTTAGGGCAGATCGAGCTTGAGAGAGAATGAGAGGAGTGACGACGGGTGAGGATGAGAGAATGAGGGTTCGGGG